>WNWK01005604.1:0-117754 GCA_009830355.1 Cherax destructor
TTTACAAACCCACATCCACAAATCCTTCCTTGCACCCCCCAATATTATTTTATAATCAAGGGGGCAGTAAACCTGTAGGATTATAGCACCTGTGGGGTTTGGGAAGGTATTCAGACTCAATTCGAACGGAGCACAGACCCAATTTCCCCTGATAAAGAGCCCCTCACCATCAAGGAACCTTCCTTGATGCCACTCATCTAGATCCCATCAGTTATAAAACCCCAGGGCAACATGGGCTTAGAAAGGTCGCTCTCCTGTCCCAACTACTGGACCACTATGACAAAGGTCCTGGATGCCCCTAGAAGACAAAGCAAAATGCAGATGTATACACAGACTTTGCAAAGCCTTTGACAAGTGTGACCATGGTGTAACAGCTCATAAAATGCGTGATAAAGGAATAAAAGGAAAACGTTATTAGATGGATCTAAAATTTTCCCTAACAAATAGAACACGAAGAGTAGTAGTAAACAGAGTAAAGTCTGAGGTGGCTACTGTGAAAACCTCTGTTCCACAAGGCACAGTACTCGCTCCCATCTTGCTTCTCATCCTCATATCTGACAGACAGGGATGAGGCCACAGCACCGTGTCTTCCATTGCAGATGACACCCGAATTTGCATGATAGTGTCCTCCATTGAAGACACTGCAAGACCCCAGGTGGACATCAACCAAATCTTTAAATGGGCTGCAGAAAATAATATGAAGTTCAATGATGAGAAATTTCAATTACTCAGATATGGAAAACGTGGGGAAATTAAAAACTATATCAGAGTATAAAACAAATTTCAACCACACAATAGAGCAAAAAACTAATGTAAAAGACCTGGGAGTGATAATGTCAAAAGCTCTCACTTTCAAAGACCACAACATTGTATCAATCGCATCTGCTAGAAAAATGATAGGATGGATAATGAAAACCTTCAAAACTAGGGATGCCAATCCCATGACCTCTTCAGGTCACTTGTTCTATCTAGGCTGGAATATTGTGCACACTAACAGTGCCTTTCAAGGCAGGTGAAATTGCTGACCTAGAAAATATACAGAAAACCTTCACGGCACCGTAAGTGCAATAAAACACCTAAATTACTGGGAAACGTTTAAAATTTCCCTTTGACCCGTAATCCCTGGAGCATGGGGGAGATATATGATTATGTACACTTGGAAAATCCTAGAGGATTAGTACCAAATTTCCACACAAAATCACTCTCTATGAAAGCAAAAGACTCAGAAGACAATGCAACATCCCCATAATGAAAAACATTGGTGCCACTAGCAAGATAAGAGAACACAATAAGTGTCAAGGGCCCAAGACTGTTCAACTGCCTCCCAGCATACATAAGGAAATTACCAATAGCCCCCTGGCTAACTTTAAGAAGGAGCTGGACAGGCACCTAAAGTCAGTACCTGATCAGCCGGACTGTGGTTCGTGCATGGGTTTTACGTGCGGCCAACAGTAACATCCTGGTTGATCAGGCCTGATCCACCATGAGGCCTGGTCGGGAGACAGGGCCGTGGGCGTTGCCCCCCGAAACCCTCTCAGGTATGTGTTTTTGTATTTATTGGTGTTACATTTCATAATCAACTATTTTACATATAATTTTCCCAGCCACTATATGACCATGTAGCACCTGGGAATGGAAAGGACAGGTTTGACCCAAGGAAAAGGATAAGCCCAGTTCCCCTTCAGCAACAATGCACGTTCCTTCAGGATTATTATTATTATTATAATCAAGAAGTGCGGCTGGTTAGGACAGGATGCGGGGAGAATAGATTGTAAGAGGAAATGGATGATTAGTAGGGTATGGAGTGCAGCAGGACGGTGGATAGTGCAGGGATAGAGGTAGCAAGATTATTATTATTATAATCAAAAAGCGCTAAACCACAAGGGTTATCCCAGCGCGGCATGGCAGGACAGGATGCAGGAGAATAGATTGTAAGCGGAGATGGATGATTAGTTGGGTATGGAGTGTAGCAGGACAGTGGATAGTGCTGGGATAGAGGTAGCAAGAAAAATCGAGGTAGAAGGGGTTGGGGAGGTGCAGGTATAATCTTGGGGGTTTGTGGGGAAGTCAGTTTTGCCAAAAAATAACGAGAGGTCAGGATTAAAGGAGGGTCCATAAACAAGAAGGAAATAAAAAAGGGCCCAGGGCGAAATTGTTTGGAGGTAAATTCTGGTCTTTTGATAATGGGCAGTCCAACGAATATGTCGAACAGACAGGAACCTGACAACTCCCAGAGGGGGCAGGGACCCTCCCAAAATATCCGTGAGTAAGGCGGTGGGCGTGCGAGGGCAAGGGGTGTAGTCTCCCAACCTCGACATTGGGCAAGAAGGGCCAGAAACCTATACTCGGTTTAATAGAATGAAATTTTTATTTAGCAGGTCAGACCAGCGTTTTGCCAAGGGTGGAAAAGGGGGAGTAGCAATGACCGCAAAATGGTCGTGAAAGGAACACCTCTATGTGAAACTGGAAAAGTCATGCTGCTGACCGCCCCGTGTCTGCCTGTTCATTGCCCTGTACGTCAACATGACCAGGGACCCAACAAAAAACAATATCTTTGTGCTTGCTAGAAACGGCTTACAAATTGGATACGAAGAACTAAGGGTTGAGGGGTATAAATTTTACGGATGCCTAAAACACTAAAGTCTGAAACGACCAAAATGGTGACAAGGCATAAAATTTTTAAAAGGATAAGGCCCCCAAGAATGGATACAATTCAGCCCTGGCCGACACTGTCAGGAAGACTTGCGAATCCGACACCGTAAAATGACTTTGAACCATCGGTGAAAACTGCGATGGCATGGGAATGTGAACGGAAGGGGGTCTAAAAAAAGCGGAAACCGCCGTAGGTAGTTGGGGCTTTCGCGCAAGGTAGGAATAGAACAGACACGGAAGGGGGGAACCCCGGGGGTAGGGGAAAGGGAGTGTCAAAATGAGCTATAAGGTGGTGGTTGGGAAGGAAGACAAGAGTGAAGTGAGCAAAGAAAAAGGAATAAGTAAACAAGGGCGGACGGACAAATAAGGCGCCTACTAACATCTGTGACAATCCTATACATGGAAGGATTGGGGGGTATGGACGAACATAATTGCCCGAATAATGTGCATCATAGATTTGGGCAAGGAGGAATGTTCGCTTCTACAGAGAGGTTAACTTGGGGAAAAAAAGCAAAAGGCAAAACCCCAGTCCTGGTGATGTTGTGATTAAAAATTTAAAAAAAGTAGCAGGGGAGGCCCGAATATATCTGGTCACCATAATCGAGTTTCGATAAAATTGGGCTGAATGCAGGCGGAAATTTTCTCCCATCAGCCCAAGGTTCGAGGTTTTGGAGGTTCAGGGACTGACAAGTTGCCTTCAGGGGGGGTAATGTGAGGTTTCAGAACAATCGACGGTCAAAACGGGAGGCCGAGAAGCCGACTGTATCCGTTCTGGGATCGTGGCCGTATAGATACAACGGATGATCAAGACCACTGAACGTCTAGTAAAAGTTTTGATGAGTTTTGCTACTAAAAAATTTAAACCCTTGAGTGGTGGCGTCGGAAACTCCGGTTGCGGCATGCTGGAGAAACTGCAAGGGTGACAGTCAGCACCCGCACAAGCTATAGCAAAGTCATCCACATAAAGTGATGACCAAATGTTGGATGGGAGAACTGATGCCAGATTATTTATAGCAAGGAGAAAGAGTAACAAAAAAGGCACAATACCGTGACTGGAACAATACACACACAACCCGCACATATAAAAAGAGAGGAGCTACGACGACGTTTCAGCCCGACTTGGACCATTTACTAAGTCACACTGTGACTTTGCTGGTTGTGTGTGTAAGGAGAAAGTGTTGTGCTCAGAACACAACCCTGGGGGACACCTTCAGGTTCAATGGCCTGTTAACCTGAGTGTAAAGGGAGCTTGGAGCAAAGAAACACAGTAGAAGATGTATTGAAATTGTATTTCTTTCAAAAATCAGCTAGATTAATTCCAAACTTTTATCTTTTCCTTCACCAAGTAATTGTGATTATATAAGACTTTTGTCTTTTCCTTCACCAAGTATAACAAAGTGCTATTTACACATATGTACACTATATACAAAGGAGTAGTGTTTAGTGCACGCCACAGTTGTCTAGGCTAAGCAGCAGCCAAAAGACAGACAACTTTCCACAACCAGCTCTATGCAGGAATTCCAATGACAAACTGCGAGTGGTAACCACGTCACCTTTGTCATTGTTAAACTCGCATTTAATTGGCTGAACCGAGTCGTTGATTTGATGATGGGGCCCTCATCACCAAACCCTTAACGATGGTTCGCTGGTTGGAGGGGAGCCTATGTGGGTGTGTTTAACATGCTCCGAATAAAGGTTACATACTCTTTGCATGCAACAGTGTGTAAGGAGAAAGAGTGTTGTGCTCAGAACACAACCCTGGGGGACACCTTCAGCTTGGACAATGTCCGGGGAAAGCTCATTACTAACCCGGACACAGAAATGTCTTTCAGTTAAGAAAGCCTTAAGGAAAAATGGTAGATTGCCTCGGAGGCCTAAGGAGTGGGCCTGGGTCAAGATATTATACTTCCAAGTTGTGTCATAAGCCTTCTCAAGATCGAAAAAGATGGCAATTGAGTGGTTATTGGCAAAGGCATTACGAATATACGTATCCAAGCGCAGTAAAGGGTCAATGGCAGAACGGCCCTTACGAAAGCCATATTGACTAGTGGAGAGACTACTGTGCGTCTCTAAATACCACATTAAACGTCTATTAACTAGACGTTCCATCACCTTGCAAACTGCACTGGTAAGAGCGATGGGACGGTAGTGGGAGGTATCATGTCCCGTAGTACCCGGTTTGCGAAAAGGGAGAACAATAGCAGACTTCCACAGTTGGGGAATAACTCCTTGCGACCATATAAGATTTAAGAGTCGTAAGAGGACAGTAAGAGCAGACTGATGTAAATGCTGTAGCATACGAATATGTATGCCGTCTGGCCCAGCTGCCTATGATCGGCAAACAGAGAGTGTTGCCTCCAGTTCTTCAAGGGTAAAAGGCACATTATAAGATTCTTCTCTGAGAGAAGAAAAATCTAAGGGCTTTAACTCGCTGGCAGACTTAGAAGAAAGGAACGAGGGGCATAGATGGAGCCCCTGAGAAATGCAGACCAGATGATTACCAATTTCAGTGGCAATGGCAAGGTGTGCTATATCGACACCGGCAACCTGAAGAACAGGAGCCGGGTCGGGGGAGAATTTACCACTCAATTTCCGCACTTTCTTCCAGACTGCACTCATTGAGGAAGCCGAAGTGACCATAGAAACGTAATCTCGCCAGCAAGTGCGTTTAGCGTCATGTATGACACTGCGAGCAATTGCTCTCTTCTGCTTAAAATCAAGGAGTCTCTCTGTGGTTCTGTTATACCAATACCTGCCCCACGCACTGCGTTTCAAACGTACTGCCCGAGCACAAGCAGGAGACCACCAAGGCACGCACTTCTGAGAATGCTTGCCCGAGGTTTGGGGATAGAATGTGAAGCTGCCGTGAAGACGGAGGACGAAAAGAGATTTAAAACCTCATCAATGGAGGATGAGGAAGGAACTTCATGAAAGGCAGTAAGATGTGCGTAAAGGTCCCATTTCGCCTGGTCAAATTGCCAGCATGGGCTACGAGGAGGTGGAGAATACGAAGGGGACCTAAGGATGATTGGGAAATGATCACTATCATGTAAGTCCGGGAGGACAGACCAGGTGAAGTCAAGGACAGTTGATGAAGAGCAGATGGAAAGATCGATGCAGGAGAAAGAATTAGTTCGGGGATCAAATTGGGTAGGAGTACCCGTATTTAAAACATGGAGGGGGAGAGAAGCAAAAAATGCCTCCAACTGAACGCCACGGGAGTAACAGTGCAACTCTTCCCAAAGAAAATGGTGTGCGTTAAAATCGCCAAGTAATAGAAGGGGTGGCGGCAAGGAAGAAACCAGAAAATCAACATCTGGGATAGACAATGCTCGCGAAGGTGAGAGATATAAAGAACAGTGTGTATACCACTTATTCAAGTGGATACGAGCTGCGGTGTAATGTAGAGAAAAATGAACATAGAGCTGATGGTATGGAACACCAGTGCATATAAGAAGAGCACTTTCGTTAAAGGTTCCATCGGAAAAAGGATCCGATGAATACAACATATCATAGCCTGAAAAGTGTCGGATAACAGAGGATTGCAATTTGGGTTCTTGCAAACAGACGCCAACAGAGGAAAACTGGGAGAGCAACACCTGAAGCTCACCCCGGTTACCCCTGAGGCCTCGGATATTCCACTGCAAATACGCCATGATGTATGGAGAGAAAGATATAAGTCGAAGTTAGAGGTATCTATGGACTAGGGTTAGAAAACTCCACGTGTGGAGGCAGCGGAAAACTTGTAATCAGAGGAGGGAGACGCTGTGAAGGAAGGAGGGATATAGACGGAGAAGAGAGACGAGGAGGAACCGGAGGTGGAGCAGTGTCCATCAACGGTTCAGTCTCTGCAATAAATCCTGCAATAGCCTCAAGCGTTTTGGGAGTCATAGATGCAGGATGTGGGACCACATTAGAGATGAAAGGAGGAGTGTGAGCGACAATCTGAGAGACCATAGACGGTACGAAAGTAGAGGGAGAGGAGATGGAAGAGGAAACTGTCAAAAGGGCTTGGGAGGCTGAAGAATTCCTCCCCCAACAAGTGTTTAATTGTGATGAAATAGGCCTCTTTTGGAAGAAAATGCCAAAGAGGATCTTCATTACTCAGGAGGAAAAGGCACTGCCAGGACACAAGCCTATGAAAGACAGGCTAACTCTTATGATGTGTGCCAATGCCAGTGGTGATTTTAAAGTGAAGCTTTTACTGGTGTATCATTGGAAGGCTAACACTAATGCATGGGTCACTAAGGACTTTTTTGTGGAATGGTTGACTGGAGTGTTTGGCCCTAGTGTGAAGAAATACCTCCTGGAAAAGGAATTGCCACTCAAGTGCCTCCTGGTACTGGACAATGCTCCTGCTCATCCTCACAACTGGAGAAGAGAGGAGTGTAGAGGAGAGAGAGAGATTTTGGGAGATGTTAAGCGAATGTATAGGAACTTTTGAACCAAGTGAGAGAGTAATTGTGGTAGGGGACCTAAATGCTAAAGTAGGAGTAAATGATAATGGGAGCAATTTGATTGAACTTTGTATAGAAAGGGGATTAGTTATAAGTAATTATTTTTTTTTTTCAACAAGTCGGCCGTCTCCCACCGAGGCAGGGTGACCCAAAAAGAAAGAAAATCCCCAAAAAGAAAATACTTTCATCATCATTCAACACTTTCACCACACTCATACATAATCACTGTCTTTGCAGAGGAGCTCAGATACGACAGCTGAGAATTGTCCCTCCTAGCTGTCACTATCCCAGACCCCTCCTTTAAAGTGCAGGCATTGTACTTCCCATTTCCAGGACTCAAGTCCAATTAAATCAATTAACTGGTTTCCCTGAATCCCTTCACAAAATGTTACCCTGCTCACACTCCAACAGATCGTCATGTCCCAAAAACCATTCGTCTCCATTCACTCCTATCTAACACGCTCACACATGCTTGCTGGAAGTCCAAGCCCTCGCCCACAATACCTCCTTTACCCCTTCCTCCAACCTTTTCTAGGACGACCCCTACCCCGCCTTCCTTCCCCTACAGATTTATACGCTCTCCAAGTCATTCTACTTTGATCCATTCTCTCTAAATGACCAAACCACCTCAACAACCCCTCTTCAGCCCTCTGACAAATACTTTTAGTAACTCCACACCTTCTCCTAATTTCCACATTCCGAATTTTCTGCATAATATTTACAGACACATTGCCCTTAGACAGGACATCTCCACTGCCTCCAGCCTCCTCCTCGCTGCAGCATTTGCAACCCATGCTTCACACCCATATAAGAGTGTTGGTACGACTATACTTTCGTACATTCCTTCTTTGCCCCCATGGATAACGTTTTTGTCTCCAGATACCTCAACGCACCACTCACCTTTTTCCTTCATCAATTCTATGGTTAACCTCATCCTTCATAAACCCATCCGCTGACACGTCAACTCCCAAATATCTGAAAACATTTACTTCTTCCATAATCCCTCTCTCCAATGTGATATCCAATTTTTCTTTATTTAAATCGTTTGATACCCTAATCACCTTACTCTTATCTATGTTCACTTTTAACTTTCTACCTTTACACACTCTCCCAAACTCGTCCACTAACCTTTGCAACTTTTCTTTAGAATCTCCCATAAGCACAGTATCATCAGCAAAAAGTAACTGTGTCAACTCCCATTTGCATTTAATTCTCCAAAATTTAATCCCACCCCTCTCCCCAACACCCTAGCATTTAATACTTCTTTTACAACCCCATCTATAAATATATTAAACAACCATGGTGACATTACACATCCCTGTCTAAGACCTACTTTTACCGGGAAGTAATCTCCCTCTCTCCTACACACCCTAACCTGAGCCTCACTATCCTCATAAAAACTCTTTACAGCCTTCAGTAACTTACTACCTATTCCATACACTTGGATTATTATTATTATTATAATCAAATAGAAGCGCTAAACCACCCATACACTTGCAACATTTGCCACATTGCTCCCCTATCCACTCTATCATATGCCTTTTCTAAATCCATAAATGCAATAAAAATTTCTCTACCTTTATCTAAATACTGTTCACATATATGCTTCACTGTAAACACTTCATCTACACATCCCCGATCATAAATGATACAAATCAGGGAACAGGTGGGGTTTGAACCCATGGCAAGCGAGTCCTAAAACTCACAGGCCAGTGCGTTATTTTGCTGCAATCATGTTATTACGATTTCCTGAGTCATAAACAATACAAAATAATAAATAAAAAGATTTCTCAACACCACCAACAGGAAAAATAATAATACATACATATGTTGTAAACACGAAGGTGACAAAAAGACAAAAATTTCTTCTCAAACTTTATTTTTTAACATACCAGCTCTGGCCCACAAAAGTAGGGGGGTGACCCCCCAAAAAAAGGAAACACATTCACCATCATTCATTCAACAGAGGGTGCTGTAGAGACATGAAAAAGAAAGGACTTGGAACGAATAGTAGAAGCTTGCCAACCCAGTGACTTACCAAAATTAAATTAAGTCTTAAATGTATACACAGAATAAAGGATGCCAGAACCACTGATATGAAGAAGAAAATATGTCAGTCTCAATACGAAGATTCAGTGTGTTTGTAGGAGGAGACGCCTTACATGTTTCAAACCAGAACCCAAAACCAACAACTGATATGGACAACACTGAAACACTCAAGGTGGAATACCAACAAGAAAAACAAAAAAAAGGCCAGCTAAGAGTGTGCCATGGGTTTTAAAAGAATGTGTAGAACAAGACTATCCTCTCTGGGAATTTTTTGGGGATATCATTACAAGAATGTAAACCTCCAGACAAATGGAAAATGGTAAATGTTTTTATTTACAAAACGGAATGAAGACCCTTTGAAGTACAGACCAATATCACTGGAAAGCACCATTAAGATACTAGAAAAAGCTGTAAAACAAAATATAAAAAGGTGTGGAGAGCAAAAAACCTAACTGTTAAGCAGTTTAGTTTTCCTATTAAATGTTTTAAAACAAAATGGTTTTCTGCATTGCATATGATAAACAAGAGTTTTTACAGTTTTACTACTGTTAAATGTATGCAACCTCAACACATGCATTCCTAGTGGTCCATAACACATCTAATCAATGCTCCAATTCAAGCCAAGTATTAACCAAGTGTATTTTAATGTCAGCTACAGTTATCTGGAAAACAATCCTTTACAAACCCCAGAAGCACAAGTCTGCAGGTGTAATATCAGAAAGTGTGAGTGCCATTCGACAGGACCATCATGCCAATCCAACTGCCAGGAAACTTCATGTTATGATAATTACACTATAATATGCAAAGAACTACAATTTTTATCTTTGTGGGTATTTTTTTATCTCAAATCTATGAACCCTTAAACTGTCGCATATATAGAAACTAAGTGCTGAGAGCATGTTTAAATTTTAAAAACTTTTCTTTTTTTTCTTATCGATTAAAGAGCACATTTTTCTGAGTACAATAACTTGCTATTTTATGGCCTGCTGAATATAGCAAAAATATAAAGTATTGTCTTCAACATTGTTGTTATGCCACCAATTAGTACGTATTTACGTTTTTAAGACAAATAACCATGTTATTATTTTCAATGTCTCACACTGTACACTAGTTTCCCGCCGGGTCACCATCTGGAAAAGACCCGGGCCGGGACATGTACCGGCAAATCATTCAATTCAATTCACTAGTTTCTAGTGATAACAGATGTATTCAAAGATGTTTTAGTATTCAAAATGTGGGAAGACACTTAGCCCCCACACAGCCCCACTTGGAATATACAAAATAAAATGATACAATTAATTGTTTCTTATTTCTCTGTATTCTTTAATATTATATATGAATATGTCTTATGATATCCCAGTTGATTCATTTTTTTACTTCTCAAAACATGGAAATAAGTCGCAATGTTTGACTTTCTTGTGTTATACGGGGTTAAAAATGTATGAGGCGCTATCAAAAAGTTCCTGAACACAAATTTACACGCTCTTTCTGGGTGAAATATGGCAGCAGTGTAGCTCATGCAGAGCAGCACACTCCTTTGTAAGGTAGAGTGGAGTTGCTGCAGTTTTTTGCATAACAGAATAGAATCTTTAAAAGAACAGCTTGTGTGTGTGAATTCTCTTTCAAGCTTGGTAAAATAGCCAATGAAACTCAAAATGCTTCGGCAAGCACTTGGTGATGAAGCAATGTGTTGGCCACAGTGTTTTGAATGGCTTTCTTGATTGAAAGCAAGATGAAAGTCAGTTGAGGATGATGAATGCTCTGATCTCCCAACATCAAAAACAGACACCAACACTGAAAAAGTGAGGGAGGCTATTCATAAGGATCATCATCAGTATCCAGGACACTGCAAATACTGTGGGAATTTCTTATGGGTCTTGTCAAAGTATTTTGACAGAAAATTTGAACATGAGGCAAGTGGCTGCAAAATTTGTGCCCCCTTACTGACTCAAGACCAAAAAGACCATCGTTTTCTGGTCAAAAACAACATGGTGATCATCCCCCACCCCCTTTACTCCTTAGTAAGATGTAGCCCCTCTGAGACACTTTTCTCTTCCAAAAAATAAATATGGCACTCAAGGGGCAGTGTTTTGACAATGTGGAGGAGATTCAAGCAGAATCATAGGCCACACTAGACACCATTAGGAAACTGTTCCAGAAATGTTTGAAGAAGTATCAGAGGTGGTGGGATCAGCATATAGCTTCCCAAGGAGAGTACTTCCTGGGAGACAACTTCAACTAGATGATTAAGTTAGTCTATTTTTTTTTATAGCAGTCCAGGAACTTTCTGATAGCACCTCGTATATGCACTGAAATGTACTCGTGTCCATATGTGCCTGAATACAAAAACAAACAATTACATACATGCAGAATGGCATGTAACACACCTTGTTTACATGTGTACCAAGTCATTGTTATTCATGAGGTACTATTGCGTGTACAAGCCTGGTCCTATATTTTTTTTCTTGGTGGAACAAGGTGGTAGGCCACCCAAATAATTAAGCTGATATAAAATAGCAGCTAACAGCAAATTTGAGACCTACAATAATTTTTATTCATATACGTTGTGCACAATGTATATAAATATACGAGTATACAAGTCTTCCACAGTTCAAGGGTTAAACTACTGTGCCTGTAGCATAAAATATTTATTTAAAAGAAAGAAATAGATGAAAAAATTAAATTTAATTAGGCTTGAAATAAATTCCATGGGGAGGAATAATGTAAAAACTACAAAATATGGTAGGAATAAAATTAAGAACTATTATAAAGGATGAGAGGTTTTCTGCTTATAAGGAAAATACAAACTTATAAAAGGTAAAATGTCCAGTTGGAGAAAGGCAAACAGTGGAGTGCCACAAAAATCAGTGCTTACTCCATTAATAAAAATTATGTTAATGAATGTTTGCAAAGACTATAAAATAATAAAAATTACTGTAAATCCATAAATTAAGACCTGGATAAATTGAGCAAATTGAGTGTAAATATAAGGTGGAGTTGAACGTAGATAATTGCCATGTAATAAAAATGGGAGAAGGCAATAACAGGCTACATGAAAAATGTGGTGTTAAAATAAAAAATACATCAGACAGAGGGAGTCTCATTATATTATATAAATAAAGTCAAGAAAAACTTGCACTTCACAAACAACGTTTAAAGTCTTCAGATATATAGATGGAGAAATTCTTTTTTCTTTCAATGCACCAGCTGCATCCCATCAAGGCAGGGTGGCCCAAAAAGAATAAACAAAAGTTTGTCTTTTTAACTTTAGTAATGTATACAGGAGAAGGGGTTACCAGCCCCTTGCTCCCAGCATATTAGTCACCTCTTACGACATGCATGGATGGAGAAATTATATATATAAATAAAAAGTTCCTAGGTAGTAGGTTGGTAGACAGCAACCGCCCAGGGAGGTACTACCGTACTGCCAAGTGAGTGTAAAACGAAAGCCTGTAATTGTTTTACATGATGGTAGGATTGCTGGTGTCTTTTTTCTGTCTCAAACATGCAAGATTTCAGGTATGTCTTGTTACTTCTACTTACACTTAGGTCACACTACACACATTCATGTACAAGCATATATATACACACACCCCTCTGGGTTTTCTTCTATTTTCTTATTAGTTCTTGTTCTTATTTTCTCTTATCTCCATGGGGAAGTGGAACAGAATTCTTCCTCCGTAAGCCATGCGTGTCGTAAGAGGCGACTAAAATGCTGGGAGCAAGGGGCTAGTAACCCCTTCTCCTGTATATATTACTAAATGTAAAATGGGAAACTTTCGTTTTTCATTTTGGGCCACCCCACTTCGGTGGGAGACGGCCGACGTGTTAAAAAAAAAAAAAAAAAAAATTTCGTTTTTCCTTTTGGGCCACCCTGCCTTGGTGGGAAACAGCCGACATGTTGAAAGAAAGAAAGAAGAAATAAAAAGTTGTTAGGTTAAAATCAGAATATGCAGTGAAGACATGGTGTCCGCACCTAAAAAAAAGGGGGGATAAAACAAAAAATTCTAATGAGCTATAAAATGGCTCCCAGAGGTAAAAAATCAAATATAAATATATACTGTATATTAAGATTGGCTGATAAACCTAAATATCCAATCACTGTTTGAAGAGACCTAATAATCACAGCTTTAACAAGACACAAAAAGCTAGATAAAGATTTCTTAGTATCACCAACAGAAAGGAAGAGAACCAGAGGCTACACTTGTAGTGATAACAAAACTATATAAAAAAGATAGAATATTTAATTTTAATCTGGGAGGAAGAACTAACTCAAAGGGCTCGTAGAATGGGTTTGATCTAAGGGGAAAATGAGTCCAGTTCCTTAGATCAAGAGCCCCTCACTGGCTTGAAGACACTTACCTTGAAAGTAAAAAGATACTACAAAGTTTTCCTCCCCAGAATGTTCGAACAAGAGACTGGGTTATAAGAGGAGCTATTAAGTGCAACAACTGCTGGAAATTATGAACAATTATATGATGAATTAAACACCGAAGACAACACCAGCATAGCTGTTTCTTTAACTACAAACAGGTACCGTAGTCGCAAAAGAAAAATATGCACCCCTTTCCCCAACAAAATCATACACACATGCAGCCGCTCCAAAAACATTCACACAAACCTAATTTTAACCTGCTCATGAAGGAATTACCCTTGTGTATGTATTGGCATGAACTGATAACTTGAACAGAACAAGCTTGACAACTGGAGACTGAATTATTACCTCCTCTCAGTTAATGTTGAAAAGTATTACAGTTGACTGGACAGTTGTCTGAAGCACCATCCTTGAGCTATGCTATCCCAAGGCAAAACTTTGACAAGGAGAACTTTTATTGAAGGTGTAATATTTAAAAGCTATTAATCATGCCATGGCATCACTGAGGACAAACACTTTATTGTTAAGTAAAGCATATGAGGTACCTAAACCTAAAAATTAACTTGCTTAATTATGCAAACCACTGTAATCCTAGGGTTATTTCATTCCAGCAGAATTTAAAAGTAAGACCATGGATATGCTATTAGACCAAGCCAAAATAATGAGTTAAGAATCAAGGTCTAGTCTAAAGAACAAAAGGTCCATTTTGAGCATGTAAAGCTGTATTTTAATTGGCTGACATAAAAATCTAAAATTATTAAGAGCCTATGGTCTTGACCATATATTAATAAAAGGCTCTGAATAAGTAATATGTTGAAGATAAAACATTTCATCAGCAAGTCAAATTACAGCTGACATGAGTAAACTCTGTAACGGTTACAGATAACGATATTTGACTTGGTTCATGCAAATACCCATCTACTGTACAACTTGTACTTCACAGGAGACATTTTGTCCATTTGAGAATAAGGAAAATATTGAGTAAAAAAAAAATTTAAAGACTGTATAAAAAATATTACAAATTTTCATAAATACTTTGTTTGATATACCACACTCTGCTCTCACTCACTATTCATCAATTCACCAATTACTCATAACATACATAAATCTTACAAAGGCATTCATTTTAAAGTTAGTTTTATAATAAAAAGAACTCAATTGTCAGGCATACTACACTATAAAAGATAACAATAAAAAAGTACCTTAAAGTATAACTAGCATGTATCTTATATACAATTATACATCTGTACAGAAATGATCTAACTTACAACTTTTAACAGTAAATTAGCGAGGAAGGCAGATCCTTCAGAAATGAATTATATTGGAGCTGCAGCAGTTGATGACACAAGAGTGTGCTACAAAGACACTTGCTGCACACCAAAACCCTCATTATAGATTATATTTTGTTCTGGGTGGAGCGTTGTTAAGACATAGACTCAATAAAGCTGTACCCAAAGTGAAACAGTATAATAAAAGGTTGGGTGTGGTGTGTCTCTCTCTGCAACACTTGTTGGCAATACCTGCCATCCAACACAAGAGCAAACACTGTTACCTGCCTGTACTGCACACAACATTATCACCTCTTATGATCCACATAAATCTTTTCATATTAAAGCTCTGAGTCACAGTAACCAAGCTAAGCCACCACCTTAACCTTATCACTTTGCTAGGCTATGAGAAACAAAAGATGAATACCAAGGCACTCATTTAGCCTGATCATAGCTGATACACAGCAATTGTAGGAGTTCAATTGATTTAAAATGTAAAATATAAACATATGATTCATAAAGCTAAAAAATGACAATAACCTGATGAATATATCTTTATGAGACTGTCACCTTAAAGGCTAACATGTCACTGACCAATGCTTACAGTACACCATTACTGAGATCTATCCTTCATTTTACACACAACATTGCTGAGCACTAGAAATCACAGATGACAGGAGACGTATATCTACATCTTGTTAAGTAGGCTCAGGCTTGCTTTCTTCTGCAATAAAAAAATAAAATAGAGAATTTACATTCCATTCATGAGTACAAAAAGGTTTCAATAATACACAAGAATTTTTTCACGCACTGACCATCTCCCACTGTGGAAGGGCGACCCAAAAAAGAAGAAACTTTCACCATCACTCATTCCATCAATGTCTTGCCACAGGGGTGCTGATACTGCAGTTCAATACCAACAAGATGAGGAATTGGACCCTATGCAACACTTGGGTATCTTTATTTGAAGATACCCAACCAGTGGCTTTTAAACACAATACAGAGATGATATTCAAAGACAGTTGGTGAGGTAATTAATCTCTCAGTCTTGCAGAACAAAATACATTAAGACTGGAAGATGAGGTAATCAGTCTGTCACCCTGGAAGCCAGTGTTCACACTAGAACACTGACATTGCTTCCAGGATAAGGGACTGATTACCTCATCTTCCACTGTTTGGTGAAACGTCTTCAAATACAGTCAGGGACCTATTTCCTGAAGAGAACTGCAGTTACATCATGATAAATGTCTCAGTGTTGAAAGAGAGAATTCTTATAAAATGCACAACCCACCTACATCAGCATGATACAACAAAGCACAATTTTTTTTTTTTCAACAAGTCGGCCTTCTCCCACGTAGGCAGGGTGACCCAAAAAGAAAGAAAATCCCCAAAAAGAAAATACTTTCATCATCATTCAACACTTTCACCACACTCATACATAATCACTGTCTTTGCAGAGGCGCTCAGATACGACAGCTGAGAATAGTCCCTCCCAGCTGTCACTATCCCAGACCCCTCCTTTAAAGTTGTACTTCGCATTTCCAGGACTCAAGTCCAACTAAATCAATTAACTGGTTTCCCTGAATCCCTTCACAAAATGTTACCCTGCTCACACTCCAACAGATCGTCAAGTCCCAAAAACCATTCGCCTCCATTCACTCCTATCTAACACGCTCGCACATGCTTGCTGGAAGTCCAAGCCCCTCGCCGACAAAACCTCCTTTACCCCCTCCCTCCAACCTTTTCTAGGACGACCCCTACCCCGCCTTCCTTCCCCTACAGATTTATATGCTCTCCAAGTCATTCTACTTTGATCCATTCTCTCTAAATTACCAAACCACCTCAACAACCCCTCTTCAGCCCTCTGATAAATACTTTTAGTAACTCCACACTTTCTCCTAATTTCCACATTCTGAATTTTCTGCATAATATTTACACCACATTGCCCTTAGACAGGACATCTCCACTGCCTCCAGCCTCCTCCTCGCTGCAACATTTGCAACCCATGTTCCACACCCTTAATTAATTTTGCTTAATAATGGCCCCAAAGCACAAAAGTAGTGATGCTGGAAGTTCTTCAAAGCCTAAGAGAAGCCATGAATTGCTTCCCATCAGTGAAAAAGTGCTAATTCTAGACTTATTTTACTTAATTTATTAATTAAACTATCATAGGTATGCAAGTAAACGAAAAATGACATAGATGTATATAGGATTTGCTA
Organism: Cherax destructor; assembly: GCA_009830355.1. Classification (NCBI taxonomy): domain Eukaryota; kingdom Metazoa; phylum Arthropoda; class Malacostraca; order Decapoda; family Parastacidae; genus Cherax; species Cherax destructor. The sequence goes on from WNWK01005604.1 coordinate 17,021, forward strand.
CTATCCACGGTTTCAGGTATTCATGGTAGGTCTTGGAATATATCCCCTATGGATATGGAAAGACCACTGTATACTGTACCCCCTTGTGGGGGTACAGTAAACAGTACCTTTCTTGACTAAGAGACAAAAAGAGAGAGTAAAGGTGAGGAGAATAAAATTCATATAATACTAGATAATAGACAATAGTTTTCTATACAGTGGACCCCCAGTTATCGGCCAACTCGCTTATAGGCCAGTTTTTCAGATACCAGTTATCGGCCGTTATTTCGCTTATCGGCCCGAATGGGACGCATCCACCTGCCCACCGGTAGTCGCTTGCGTCAGTCTGGCTGTGTGTCTGGCCAAGTGAGGAAGCTTCTGCTCATTCTTCATCCAAAAATTTTGCTATAATTCATTGTTTTTTTGTGGTTATTCATTAAGTACAACTGCAAAATAAGTAACCATGGCCCCAAAGAAAGTTCCTAGTAAAGTTCCTTTGGAAAAGAAAGTGAGAAACACGATGGAAATTAAAAAAGAAATAATTGAGAAATATGAGAGTGGTGAGCGTGTGTTGGAACTTGCCAGGATCTATGGAAAAAACAAATTAACAATCACTTCTATCCTGGCAAAGAAAGAATAAATCAAGGAAGCTAATGTTGCGAAAGGAATAAATGTACTAACTAAACAAAGGTCACCAATAATAGAAGATATGGAGAAGTTATTGTTGTTGTGGATCACCGAAAAACAATTAGCGGGAGACAGTGTTGTGGAATCGATTATTTGTGAGAAGGCAAGGCAGTTACACGAGGATCTTGTAAAGAAAATGCCTAGAACAAGTGCTGCTGTTAGTGAATTTAGGGCCAGCAAAGGCTGGTTTGAGAGAGTTAAGAAGCATAGTGGCATATACAGTGTGGTAAGGCATGGCAAAGCTTCAAGTTCTGACAAATGTGAGGCTGAAAAATATCTGAAATCAAGGGGTACAACAGAGGCTGAAAAATTACAACCCCAATAAGTGTTCAATTGTGACAAACAGGCCTCTTTTGGAAGAAAATGCCAAAGAGGACCCACATTATGCAGGAGGAAAAGGCACTGCCAGGACACAAGCCTATGAAAGACAGGCTTACTCTTTTTGTTTTGTGCTAATGCTAGTGGGGATTTCAAAGTGAAGCCTTTACTGGTGTATCACTGAAAATCCCAGTGTGTTCAAGAAAAACAATATCTTCAAGAGTAAATTGTGTGTGATGTGGAAAGCTAATAATAAGGCATGGGTCACAAGGCAAATTTTCAGAGTGGGTCAATGATGTGTTTGGCCCCAGTGAAAAAATACCTCCTGGAAAAGAAATTGCCATTCAAGTGCCTCCTGGTAATGGACAATTCTCCTGCTCATCCTCCAGACTTCGTAGACCAATTGTCTAGGGACTTCAGTTTTATAACAGTGAAGTTCTTGCCTCGTAACACCACTCCTCTCATCCAGCCCAAGGACCAGCAGGTCATTTCTAATTTCAAAAAACTCTACACCAAAGCAGTGTTTCAAAGGTGCTTTGAGTGACCTCGGACACTAATTTGACCCTAAGAGAGTTCAGGAGGAATCACTTCAGTATCCTCCATTGCATAAGCCTTATAGGTAAGGCTTGGGAGGGAGTGACTTCCAGGACTTTGAACTCTGCTTGGAGAAAATTGTGGCCAGAATGTGTCCAAGAGCGGGATTTTGAAGGGTTTACGACTGACCCTGACCCTGCCAACCCTCTGCCTGTTGTGGAATCTATTGTGGCATTGGGGAAGTCCATGGGGTTGGAGGTTACTGGCGAGGATGTGGAAAAGTTGGAGGAGGACCACAGGTAAGAGCTAACCACTGAAGAGCTGCAAGACCTTCATCTGGAAAAGCAAACAGATCACAGGAGTGAAGGAGGTGCCATCTTCAGTGATTAAGGACGTGTGCAATGTGGAATAGGTTGCAAAGTTTTGTTGAAAAATACCACCCTGAGCAAGCTGAAACAAGCCATATCTGCAACATGTTCAGTGACAAAACCTTGTCCCACTTAAGGAAAATCTTAAGAGACGCCAGAAACAAGACCTCTCTGGACAGTTATTTTGTGCGACAGGGGTCCAGTGACTCTCAAGCTGGTCCTAATGGCAGTAAAAGAAAAAGAAGGTAAGTAACCCTGGATAAGGACTTGTTCCTAAAGTCTTTATGGAAGGGGATTTCCCTTCCAAACAATAAATCCTCCCTCTCTCTCCTCCCTATCTTCAATAAGCCAATAAGTCTTCAATACAGGTACAGTGGACCCTCACTATTCGAACACTCCAAACTCGCCCTTTTATGTAAGTTTATTATTGTAAGTGCTTTCATAAGTGTATTTTTGGGGGTCTGAAACAGACTAATCTAATTTACATCATTCCTTATGGGAATAAATTCGTTTGGTAACAGCACTTGAACAGCATTCTGGAATGAAGAATGTTCGAAACTCGAGGGTCCACTGTATGTAATAAGTGATTTAATTGTTCATTAATCTGTCAAAAATTTTATTTTTTTGGTGAATATTTTTGGGTGTCTGGAACGGATGAATTTTTTTTTTTCCAACAAGTCAGCCACCTCCCACCGAGGTAGGGTGACCCAAAAAGAAAGAAAATCCCAAAAAAGAAAATACAAAGCCTGTATTTTGTTTTACATGTTGGTAGGATTGCTGGTGTGTTCTTTCTGTCTAATAAACATGCAAGATTTCAGGTACATCTTGCTACTTCTACTTACACTTAGGTCACACTACATATGCATTTACACGTTTATGTATACACACTCATCTGAGTTTTCTTTGATTTTACCTTAATAGTTCTTATTCTTATTGCTTTTCCTTTCATATCCATGGGGAAGTGGAATAAGAATCTTTCCTCCGTAAGCCATGTGAGTTGTAAAAGTCAACTAAAATGCCGGGAACAATGGGCTAGTAACCCCTTTTCCCGTATAGCTTACTAAAAAGGATTAATTGTATTTACATTAATTCTTATGGGAAATATTATTTCGGTTTTCGGCCTTTTCGGTTTTAGGCCGAGCTTCTGGAATGGTTTACAGCTGATAACTGAGGGTCCACTGTATCTGGAAAGCTAATTAAAATCTGTAGACAACTTACTTTCACGTTCCTTACGACGAAGTTTTTTCCTTCTTCGTTCAACTGAGGCAAGTTCGGTTTTGACTTGCATATATGTTCTCTTCAGCTCTTGTATTCTGGACTGCAAAACTGCTATCCTCTTGGAAGCATCTAAGTCAGGGTCTGAAAATATAAAATAAGATCTCATCATTCAGTATCTGCAATTTCCACGATTTTCCCATCTATTCAATAAAATAAATTATAAAGTAACAGAAGCTATTTGCATGGCTGCGGCAGATCTCCTATTGCAGTGCGTTTTAAGATACAATATAAAAAAATCATCACTTACTCTAAACCATACAAAGCAGTGTTTAACTAAGGCAGTCTAAATAATTTCAGAGGGTTTTCAGTAGATGAAATGTGAAAAAATGCAAACACTCATTGATAGAAATACCAAAAACAGACTAAGCTAATCTGGTATTTTAAGATAAAAGACAGAAGGGAAGTAATCAAGAAACAAAACATATTGTATAGTATAGAAAAAATACATAAATGAAGCCGGCCAAAGAGACTGTTTTCTGAATATACAGTGGTCCCCCGCCTAATGAGCAAAATTCATTCCAGAAGCCTGCTTAAGTGCCATTACTGAACGAATTTACTTCCTTAAGAAATAATGTCACGTAGGTTAGTCCTCGAGAGTGTATAAATCTGTAGTGGAGGGAAGGCGGGGTAGGGGTCGGCCTAGGAAAGGTTGGAGGGAGGGGGTAAAAGAGGTTTTGTGTGCGAGGGGCTTGGATTTCCAGCAAGCATGCATGTGCGTATTTGAAAGAAAGAAAGAATGGAGACAAATGGTTTTTAATACTTGACGTGCTGTTGGAGTGTGAGCAAAGTAACATTTATGAAGGGAATCAGGGAAACCGGCAGGCCGGACTTGAGTCCTGGAGATGGGAAGTACAGTGTCTGCACTCTGAAAGAGGGGTGTTAATGTTGCAGTTTTATAACTGTAGTGTAAAGCACCCCTCTGGCAAGACAGTGATGGAGTGAATGATGACGAAAGTTTTTCTTTTTCAGGCCACCCTGCCTTGGTGAGAATCGGCCGATGTGTTAAAAAAAAAAAAAAAAAAAAAAAGGTTAGTCTATTTCAGACCCCCAAAAATACACTTCCACAAGCACTTACAATATTATACTTACATAACTGTACGATTTCCGGGTGCTCGATAGGTGGGGGACCACTGTATCTCTAAATATTACACTAAACTAATTTATATTGACAGTCATAAGAAGAGATATGGGCATGGGAATTTTTTGTACAAATCTGTCAAGAAATGTGAACTTCACAAACTGGTAGGGAGATGAAACGAAATAATCGCTCAAGTTTTTAACATCTATTTAAATATCACTCTAGACTGGTTTATGTTGACATTGGTGAGAAAATTAACCCTTTCAGGGTCCGTCCCGTAGATTTACGGCTTTGAAGCCAGGGTCAAAGCCGTAGATCTACACCAAAGTTCTAGCGGCTTCAAATTTACGGTGAGAAGGCTGGTAGGCCTACATCTAAGAGAATGGGTCTGCGTGGTCAGAGTGCGCAGTAAACACAAAATCGGGGCACTCGCATTGCATTGTGGGAATGCCATCTCAGTACGCTTTGTTCATCATGCCTTGCGGGAAGAAAGCTCTCACTACCCGATGAATTGGGACTCTCCTCTTCCCAAGTTACAGTTCTAACACTGATGGAAGTGGATCTGAAGAGGAATTCTATGGTTTTGAACCATATGGTACAATGATACATGTGGAACAATGGTACTATGTGGTACAATGGTACCATGTGGTACAATGTACCATATGGTACAGGGTACAGGGACCCTAATGGAAATAAGTCACTCTGACTTTTTTGGGTTATAGTATGTTCTCCACACATATGCTGCTATGTATAATAATCTATATAACTTTTTTAGTTCTAAAAAAGGTGAGAGGTGCGTTGAGGTATCTGTGGAGACAAAAAAGTTATCTATGGAGGCAAAGAAGGGAATGTATGAAAGTATAGTGGTACCAACACTCTTATATGGGTGTGAAGATTGGGTTGGAGGAGGAGGAGGCTGGAGGCAGTGGAGATGTCCTGTCTAAGGGCAATGTGTGGTGTAAATATTATGCAGAGAATTCGGAGTGTGGAAATTAGGAGGTGTGGAGTTACTAAAAGTATTAGTCAGAGGGCTGAAGAGGGGTTGTTAAGGTGGTTTGGTCATTTAGAGAGAATGGATCAAAGTAGAATGACTTGGAGAGCATATAAATCTGTAGGGGAAGGAAGGAAGGGTAAGGGTCGTCCTCGAAAAGGTTGGAGGGAGGTTGTAAAGGAGGTTTTGTTGGCAAGGGGCCTGGACTTCCAGCAAGCGTATGCGAGCGTGTTAGATAGGAGTGAATGGAGAGGAATGGTTTTTGGGACCTGACGAGCTATTGGAGTGTGAGCAGGGTAATATTTAGTAAAGGGATTCAGGGAAACCGGTTATTGATTTAGCCGAACTTGAGTCCTGGAAATGGGAAGTACAATGCCTGCACTTTAAAGGAGGGGTCTGGGATAGTGACAGTTTGGAAGGACTATTCTAAACTGTAGTATCTGAGCGCCTCTGCAAAGACAGCGATTATGTATGAGTGAGGTGAAAGTGTTGAATGATGATGAAAGTATTTCCTTATTGAGGATTTTCTTTCCTTTTGGGTCACCCTGCCTTGGTGGGAGATGGCCGACTTAAAAAAAAAAAAAAAAAAAAACTATTTGTGTATACCTGAATCAACTTACTTACTTATGATGCCACATGTTCTTGGGTAAGTAAGTTTATTCAGGTATACACAAATAGTTACAGTGGTACCCCGACTTACGATATTAATCCGTCAGAGAGGGCATATTTTAAAGCGAAACAATCGTAAAACGAATCAATTTTCCCCATAAGAAATAATGGAAATAAATTTAATCCGTCCAAGACTTCCAAAAGTAGTTAAATAAAATATTTTTTAGAACTTTTGGACATTAAATAATACAGAATTGAATAAAGAATACATAAATACATGCAAATATTGTACAATAACATGTCACTTACATTTATTGAAGAGTTGTTGATGTGTGGAGGACGGGAGGAGGGGAGAAGGTGGAGTAGTATGCTAGTGTTTGGAAGGGGAATCCCCTTCCATTAACACTGCAGGTGGTAAGTTCTTTCTGGGGTTACTTCCCTTTTTCTTTGAATGCCACTAGGACCAGCTTGAGAGTCACTAGACCTCTTTCTAACAACAAATTTGTCCAGGGAGCTCTGTGTCTGGCGATTCTTTAACACATCCCTGAAATGACACACCACTGTGTCATTGTACAGGTTGCCAGCACGGCCTGCAACAGCATGGTTAGGGTGATATTCATCCATAAATGCTTGCACCTTGCTCCACATTCCACAAATGTCCTTAATCCTTGAAGAAGGCACATTCTTATCCACAATGGTAGCGATGGTAGAATAGGGTTTACCATACAGCCTGGCTAGCTCACTGATACGCACTCCACTTTCATATTTTTCTATTATCTCCTTCTTCACTTCTATCGTACATATATTTCTGTTCCTCTTTGCCACAGGCTTAGCACTAGGATCTTTCCTTGGACCCATGGTAGCTTATTTAGCAGTTGCAAGCACTAAAAACAGCAGTGGAATAATGACAATATACTGGTATGAATGCGTGGGTGTGGGTGGGTGGTCGCTCTCGCTTGTAAACAATAGCACTGACGCTCCCTGGAGTGCGCGCTCAGCTGGGCGCCAAGCGGACAGGTCCGGTACGAATGTCGGTAAACGAAGCAAACATCGTAAGCCACAAACAAATTTCTTACGTTATAAATATCGGTTACCGAAAATAACGTAAGATGATAACATCGTAAGCCGGGGTTCCACTGTACATAGATTATCATACATAGCAGCATATGTGTAAAGATCCTAGGATAACCCAAAAAAGTCAGAGTGGCTTATTTCCATTGGGGTCCCTGTATCTGTACCCTATACTATATACAATTCCAAGGGGACTGAGTACATCCTGTGGCCCTACACGTGGAATACAGTGAAAGTTGACGAATGTCAACATGCGTCAGTAGGTGGTGGTGGTGCCACGAGCATGCAGCATGTGAGTGTGCAGCATGCTGCACCAGCCCAGACTGGGACCCAAGCCGCTGACTCAGCAGGTCCAGGACAAAGTGCATCGTCATCCACCGGTGGAAGGAGACAACTGTGGCTGATATGTATTTGTTTTTTTGCAACAATAATGCTTATGCCTCATGTCTATAAGCATAATATAAAATCATACTGGTCCACAGATGAGGAAGACACCACTGTGCATGACACCTTGTTTCAAAGACTTTTGTAAACAGCCATGCTGTCTACTAGTTTCATATACCGCAGCACTCCGGTGCTGTCCTCTCTAGGCCTACCCAGGTCAGTGGGACGCTATGCCCATTCTGTCTCACTCTGGCGGCCTCCCTCCTAGGATCAACATCCTTCCCCGCAGCGGACTGGCTTTCGGTCCCCTCACACTGCTCGCTGTGAACTCACGTATTATTAATTAAACCAGAGTCTAGTCTACTGCTGTATTCTTCAACCTACCACGCTACCCCTGCAGTAGACTACAAGTAAGACTCGGCATAATATTTGTCAGCAAATAAGCTTTTAACACTTTCACAGACTGCAGCAGTTCTAGGAACATGTCCAGTAACTGTACATATGTAAATATGTATATAATAGAACATTACTAATATACAACATTTTTGCATGTTTTTTGTTGTAAACAATTATTGTAAACAATATAATAATGAAAATATTAGGGCGGTTATTGTGTTGAATACGAGTGTACATATATACATTATGCATTACATTGGTCTCACAGGCCCCAAACATTAATGGGAAAAAATTTAGAAAAGAAAAAAGTAACAAAAAGTAAAGAAAAAAAAAAATGCAACTTTACGGAAGTCACCGATGTTGCCGCCACCTGGTCATTGAGGGTCAACTCCACGCCTCTATATCTAGGAAAGTACTGATCGGATTTTTTTATTCTTTCTTTCTTTCAACACGTCGGCCGTTTCCCACTGAGGCAGGGTGGCCCAAAAGGAAAAACGAAAGTTTCTCCTTTTACATTTAGTAATATATACAGGAGAAGGGGTTACTAGCCCCTTGCTCCCGGCATTTTAGTCGCCTCTTACGACACGAATGGCTTACGGAGGAAGAATTCTATTCCACTTCCCCATGGAGATAAGAGGAAATAGGAACAAGAACTAGTAAGAAATTAGAAGAAAACCCAGAGGGGTGTGTATATATATATGCTTGTACATGAATGTGTAGTGTGATCTAAGTGTAAGTAGAAGTAGCAAGGTGTACCTGAAATCTTGCATGTTTATGAGACAGAAAAAAGACACCAGCAATCCTACCATCATGTAAAACAATTACAGGCTTTCGTTTTACACTCACTTGGCAAGACGGTATACCTCTCTGGGCGGTTGCTGTCTACCAACCTACTATCTACTACCTATTTTTTTTATTACCTACAGAAAAATATCTTTAATTCTGTAAGATTTTTTTTTTTTTTTCTAAAATTCTTGGACCCTGGCTGTCACTCTGAGATTTGGCCTCTGGACCCTGAAAGGGTTAAATTAGAAAAAAAAAACAGATTTGGGAGTGGGAAATCTAATAAGTATATCTAGAATGAAATCCCATGTTGGTTTTCAATCTAAGTGCCTGGCAATGAATGGAAACAAAGAGAGATCATGCCAGATGAATTACAACTAAATATTTTTATGGTTGCTATGATCATATGGTAAATGTGTGGTAAGCTCACAATGTTTTGGTAAATATTCAAGAATAAAAAATAATAGGAATTAGATACGGAATATCGTTGTTCCGGTCCTCATCTCAAGTTATAACATGGGCTCCTACAGAAAAAACAATTTACATAACATTTTTTCCTTTGCAAACCTTTTACCCAGTCCCTAACTAGGTTGTTAAATAGGAATCTACTGTATGAAAGTATACATATGAAAAATAGATTATTTATAAGAAATTAACACAAATGTATTTTGAGAATTGATTTAAAAGCTGTATAAAGCTAATTATTTTCAAAGGTTTAGAAAAGTATTAAAAGCAGAGGATAATTTGTTTCTGAAAAAGTTACTGAAAAAAAAACAATCTTAGCTTGGTAAAATAAATAATCAATACTATACTTTAACTTGTAAAGTTGTAACTTCTATCCATGTTTTTAAATACTACAAGTTTTTTTCTAAGAACAGGGATCAACAAAATTGATCACGTGTCAAAATATCACTATTTATGAGAAATGAACATAATTTGTTCTCAACATATACATGCCAGTACGTTCAAAAAGTTAAAGGTGGACCATGTCAGCTGCATCGAGATTTTGTCTAGTGGTGGGCTCCCCATGAATTGGGCATTTTATTAGTACTTCAAATTTTCATTTAAATGGACACCCCTACTCCCTATTAGTGCATTACAGAGGTTTCATTGCAATATCAAGTGAAGTGACATTTATGTTAACAATACACGAGATACTTACCTAATTCCTGACAAAAGTTGTATCTTGAACGTCTTGCTGCGCTACAAGCGAGAGATAAAGCCGACAGTCCACTTGTCTCTGGGTCATCATCAACTTGAAGAACTAAAAAAAAAAGTTAAAACTATACGTACAATACATCAAATTTATTCAACGAGAGGCATTTTCTGACATTGTTCTAGACTGGAACTTCAGTTCTCAAGTTAGCCGGACTCGAGTCCTGGAAATGGGAAGTACAATGCCTGCACTATAATGGAGGGGTTTGGGATATTGGCAGTTTGGAGGGACGTCTAAGCTGTCATATCTGAGCACCTCTGCAAAGACAGTGATTATGTATGTGTGATGGTGAAAGTGTTGAATGATGATCAAAGTTTTTTCTTTCTTTTTGGGTCACCCTGCCTCGGTGGGAAACGGCCGATGTGTTTAAAAAAAAAAAATCTACATACCAGAAACTGTTACATTAAATTGCATACGCAGTAGAAACCCTTAAGTTGCGCAATCACAGCTCACGTTTTCAATATTATAAGTTCAGTTTTTCATTTGTAATAAAAGCATGCCCATTTCCATTAGGGTGCATGGGAGTGGAATTTATTTCTGTTGGTGGTACACATTTCTGGTAAGGAATTCAATGGCAGGCAGGAGACCCATTATTACAGTTATCCCTTGATTTAATGGACTTTGGAAATGTATGACAAAATTTGCTGGATCAACAGAGTCAGAAACGATGAACAACATCTTTTCTGGTTACAGAATTATCAGTTATTGTTTCACTCATAGCAAAACAATGTCATCTCTACCCACCACAACAGTCATTAAACTGAGGATTTACTATACTTCATACTTTCAGTCTAATAAAATGGAAGACATGAGAACTGTACATAATATTGTCATCAATCATCAACTTGCACCTAATAATTTTGCTGGACTCTTGAGGATTACCTGGTCTTGAGTGTGAGGAAATCCCTGCTTCTCTAGAGGCTCTTGAATCTGGCTCCACAAATCCTGATGCAACTGTTAGATTTGAATCCCAACAGGATGCACCTTGGTCTGCAACCAAAAAAAATACATCAATGCTTATCATAAGTCCTTGTCATTATGTTGACTTCATGACACGGATCATAATCAAGAACTACACTACTCAGCCCACGATGAAAAAGCTTCCCTACAAATGCATTCAATAAGACATTTGTATTAATGGTCACAGTACAAGCATATTTCAATCCGCCCATGACAATGATAAATATTACAGTAATTATGTTGATGACAATGGTTAAACCAGAGTAAACATTAACTTGATAAGGTATACCCCAGAATTAATTACTCTCTCACACTTTGTTTTTTATTGTTCTGGAGAAAAATTTTCAGATGTTTATTCAAAATTGAGAACTTAAGGAGCACCTAGTTTTGTAATAAGCTATCAAAGTTTGTGAGGATATGAAACACTCTTCTAGCTTCCATCTTAACTTTCAGCCAGCTTTGGTTAAATAGTTGCATCATATCTACGTTTAAAACTCATGTACGAAGATTAAGACATGTGCAACAGCTGGTAATCTTTAGTGTTCAAACATTTTGCCTATGTGGTAGGCCTCATCAAATAGAGGAGAATGTATTGTAGACAGCAGTACAGTGGACCCCCGAGTTTCGTAAACCCCGGAAATCGTACATTTATGTAAGTATAATATTGTAAGTGCTTGTGGAAAAGTATTTTTGGGGGTCTGAAATAGACTAACCTACGTGACATTTTTTCTTAAGGGGGTAAATTCATTCGGTAATGGCACTTTAGCAGACTTCAGGAGTAAAGTTTTTACGAAACTCGGGGGTCCACTGTAGTAGTAGCAAGGTAAGGATGATGTAATCTGTCTTACCAGCAATATCATCATCAATAGAAACTTATGACCATTCAGCAACACTATCACCACCTAACACCATCTATTACCTATTATCACTAACCACCTAACACCTACTACAACTATCACCACCTAACACCATCATTTATGACAGTAATATGTATTTACTATTGCTGCTACCATCATCAATGATCACATACCAGCACTATCAAATTCTATCACTATCTAACACAACCATCACCCAAGAGATGCCAAGAGTGAGGAGGGGAGTTTTCCATGCAAGATTCAGCCCAATTTCAAACTTTTTCCCAACTTTATAGCACATAGGGGAAAATTTTCTAAGTGGGAACCAACCGAAATTCAATTTTTTTCAATTCAGCCATGTTAAACACAAACTAAATCCACATTTTAACAATTTTGGGATATAAATTTGATATAAATTTGTTTTTCTTTCTTCTTGGGTCACCCTGCATCGGTGGGAAATGGCCAACGTGTTAAAAAAATTGATTAGTGTTCTAATTAAGATTTTTTTTTTTCAACAAGTCGGCCGTCTCCCACCAAGGCAGGGTGACCTAAAAGAAAGAAAATCCACAAAAAGAAAATACTTCTTTTTAGTAAATCAATAAAGAAAAAGGGGTTACTAGCCCATTGTTCCCGGCATTTTAGTTGACTTTTACAACACGCATGGCTTACGGAGGAAAGATTCATATTCCATTTCCTCATTATTGCGACCCCAGAATGGGCCACAATGTATATACAGTGGACCCTCGGTTAACTAAATTAATCCATTCCAGGAGCTATTACTTAATCTGAATCTTTCGTAATCCGAACCCTTATTTCCCATAATAAATAATGTAAATACAATTAATCCGTTCCACAAAAAAATATTCACAATAAATTTAATACAAATAACATTTACTTACCTTTATTGAAGAGACTTGCAGGCATTTGGAAGATAGGGATGATGACAGGGGCAGGGTGTTAGTGGTTGGAAGGGGAATCTCCCTCCAAAAGGACTTCAGGTAACAAGTCCCTCTCTGGGGTTACTTCCCTTCTTGGTCTTTTAATGCCACTAGGACCAGCTTGAGAGTCACTAGAACTCTTCTTAGAAAAATAACTGTCCAGAGTCCTCTGTTTCTGGTGATTAATACTTTCCTGAAGTGCAACATGGCTCTGTCACTGAAGTGGTTGCACAGAAGGCTCATTTCAGCTTGCTCAGGGTGGTGTCTTTCAACAAATGTCTGCACCATATTCCATATTGAACAAATTTCCTTAATCTCTGAAGAAGGCACCTCCTTCACTCTCTCTTCCTCCTCCTGTGAAGCAATAACCTCAGGTGTGGTCTGTTGCTGTTCCAGATGAAGCTCTTGCAGCTCTTCAGTTGTTAGCTCTACCCTGTGCTCCTCCACAAACTCTTCCACATCCTCACCACTCACCTCTAACCTCAGGCTGTTCCCCAATGCCACAATATCTTCCACAACAGGCACAACAAATCCTTCAAAATCCCTCTTTTCAACACAATCCGGCCACAATGGTCTCCAAGCAGAGTTCAAAGTCCTGGAAGTCACTCCCTCCCAAGCCTTACCTATAAGGCCTAGGCAATGCACGATATTGAAGTGATCTTTCCAGAACTCTCTTAGGGTCAATTCAGAGTCATTGGTCATATTAAAGCACCTCTGAAACACTGCTTTGGTGTACAGTTTCTTGAAGTTTGCAATGACCTTCTGGTCCATGGGCTGGATGAGAGGAGTGGTGTTAGGAGGCAAGAACTTCACTGTGATGAAACTGAACTCATCAGGCAACAACTCTTCCAAGTTGTGAGGATGAGCAGGAGCATTGTCCAGTACCAGGAGGCACTTGAGTCCCAATTTCTTTTCCAGGAGGTATTTCTTCACACTAGGGCCAAACACTCCAGTCACCCATTCCTTGAAAATCTCCGTAGTGACCCATGCCTTGGTGTTAGCCTTCCAATGCACACACAAATTATTCTTGTCAACACTGTGTTTCTTGAAGGGTCTGGGATTTTCTGAGTGATACACCAGTAAAGGTGTATCACTAAACCACCACTGGCATTGGCACACATCATAAGAGTTAGCCTGTCTTTCATAGGCTTGTGTCCTGGCTGTGCCTTTTCCTCCTGAGTAATGAAGGTCCTGTTGGGCATTTACTTCCAAAACAGGTCTGTTTCATCACAATTAAACACTTGTTGGGGGAGGAATTCTTCAGCCTCTACGAACCCCTTAAATTCACTCACAAATTTTTCAGCTGCACGTTTGTCTGAACTAGCTGCCTCACCATGCCTCACAACACTGCGTATGCCACTAAGTTTCTTAAACCTCTCAAACCAGCCTTTGCTGGCTTTAAAATCACTCGCATCACCACTGGTTCCAGGCATTGTCTTGACAAGATCTGCGTGAAACTTCCTTGCCTTTTCACAAATTATCGCCATGGAAATACTATCACCCGCTATCTGTTTTTCATTGATCCACACCATCAGTAACTTCTCAACCTCATCCACTGTTTTCGATCTTTGTTTCGTTAACAAATTAACCCCTTTTGCAACATTAGCTTCCTTGATCTCATTTCTCTTTGCCAGGATAGTGCAGATAGTAGATGCACTTTTCTTGTACATCCTGGCAAGATCACTCAGACGTACACCACTCTCATATTTTTCTATTATCTCTTTCTTCAGTTCGATGGTGTTCCTCACTCTCTTTACCACTGGGGTGCCACTAGGAAGCTTCTTTGGACCCATGGTGACTTATTTCACAGTGACAATCACTAAACCACCAAAAAAGACACCAAATGTATTGTGAATGTTTGAAAGAGTGCGCTGGGTAATGTTCTCTCAATGGTAAACAACGCTACAGTGGCGTCTTGCGCAGGTGTAGGCCAGGCGCGGAGCAGGCGGACACGTTTAATAAGTTTCGCTAACCGAGCTTTTTTTGCTATCTGATTGCAAAAAAAAAAAAAAAAAACTTTGGTAACCGATTTTTTCGTTAACTAGACCTTTCGTTAACCGAGGGTCCACTGTACATGTTTATATGATATATTTTATGTATATTTCCATTTCTTATAATTTTATATTGCTGATATTTTCGATAATAGCTAAATCGTTAATTTTTTTTTTTTTCAACAAGTCGGCCGTCTCCCACCGAGGCAGGGTGACCCAAAAGAAAGAAAATCCCCAAAAGAAAAACTTTCATCATCATTCAACACTTTCACCATACTCATACATAATCACTGTCTTTGCAGAGGAGCTCAGATACTACAGCTGAGAAAAGTCCCTCCCAGCTGTCACTATCTCAGACCCCTCCTTTAAAGTGCAGGCATTGTACTTCCCATTTCCAGGACTCAAGTCCAACTAAATCAATTAACTGGTTTCCCTGAATCCCTTCACACAATGTTACCCTGCTCACACTCCAACAGATCGTCATGTCCCAAAACCATTCGTCTCCATTCACTCCTATCTAACACGCTCACACATGCTTGCTGGAAGTCCAAGCCCTCGCCACAAAACCTCCTTTACCCCTTCCCTCCAACCTTTTCTAGGACGACCCCTACCCGCCTTCCTTCCCCTACAGATTTATACGCTCTCCAAGTCATTCTACTTTGATCCATTCTCTCTAAATGACCAAACCACCTCAACAACCCCTCTTCAGCCCTCTGACAAATACTTTTAGTAACTCCACACCTTCTCCTAATTTCCACATTCCGAATTTTCTGCATAATATTTACACCACACATTGCCCTTAGACAGGACATCTCCACTGCCTCCAGCCTCCTCCTCGCTGCAGCATTTGCAACCCATGCTTCACACCCATATAAGAGTGTTGGTACCACTATACTTTCGTACATTCCCTTCTTTGCCTCCATGGATAACGTTTTTGTCTCCACAGATACCTCAATGCACCACTCACCTTTTTTCCTTCATCAATTCTATGGTTAACCTCATCCTTCATAAACCCATCTGCTGACACATCAACTCCCAAATATCTGAAAACATTTACTTCTTCCATAATCCCTCTCTCCAATGTGATATCCAATTTTTCTTTATTTAAATCGTTTGATACCCTCATCACCTTACTCTTATCTATGTTCACTTTTAACTTTCTACCTTTACACACTCTCCCAAACTCGTCCACTAACCTTTGCAACTTTTCTTTAGAATCTCCCATAAGCACAGTATCATCAGCAAAAAGTAACTGTGTCAACTCCCATTTTGCATTTAATTCTCCATAATTTAATCCCACCCCTCTCCCCAACACCCTAGCATTTACTTCTTTTACAACCCCATCTATAAATATATTAAACAACCATGGTGACATTACACAACCCTGTCTAAGACCTACTTTTACCGGGAAGTAATCTCCCTCTCTCCTACACACCCTAACCTGAGCCTCACTATCCTCATAAAAATCGTTAATATCTTGCTTTATATTATTATTTGACTTAGCTATTTTATTAGGTAGGATGTAACATTACATATTGTGCTCAAGTGTGTTGTAGCTGCCCGGGAGTTGGCAAACTACCGCTTACGACACTTCGCTTGTTATACTGCCAGCTTTTGGTGGCTGGGTAGTCAGTCGGTGGCGTCCCACCTGAGTTGAGGACTACTTCTCCTTACTCCACCTCTCTGCGCTGCTGACCATCGTGGAGACAACACCTCTCTCTTGTCTCTGCTTGTTTTCTCGTCATTTAGACTCTGTTTGGTAGAGTATGTATTCGGTGGTGAGACGAAACATACTTCTCTGGACTCTGTAACTCTGTTCACAGAGAATAGCTTAGACTAAGTGATTTTCGACGTTTTACTGGGTTGTGTGTCACACTGACACTGAGATAACTCAGGTCTCTAGCTATAGCTCTTGACCTAATTCGCTAAGGCATCTGTGCACCGTCACAGTCGGGGATTTTTATGCTGAACCTAGATTCAGTAATAAGGAAGTTTTCTGTCTATTTTGGAGGATCTGCTGATGGTCCCCAGTTAGGGTCGATTTTCTATCTCCTTGTTCCTGACGCTGTGTTGCTGTTGCTTGTTATATTGCTGTTCTGCGAATTGGTCATTTTACTGTTCAATCAAGCTGTTCTGATTGTCAGTTTGTTAGAGAAGCTAGCTTATGAGAAGACGTTCAGTCGGTCACTGGTTGAGTAGTCTTAACAAGTTACCTGGAGCACACTCATACACATATCTACACTTATTTGTATATATCTAAATATTGTAAATTGCTTACATTATACCAGATGGTATATAAGAACCAGATATATGTGCCTTCAGCACAATGATATTGTTAATGAGAGAAGTGTAGGAGCTAACCTCCTAATTTACCTTAGACATTTTGTTAATAAACATTTTGAATATATTTCTTTGGTTAGTACCCTCTCAGTTGAGATCCTACTATTGAATGTCGGATAACTGGACCAGGATACTGACTTTGTTGCAAAAGCCCAGTAACAGGCTGGATGCTAGAAGGGCTATCCTTTCTAGTGTTCACTGGAGATGTCTATTTCTAATAGATATTGCGTCATTTTGTAACACCCATGGATATGAAAGGAAAAGCAATAAGAACAAGAACTATTAAGATAAAATCAAAGAAAACTCAGATGAGTGTGTATACATAAACATGTACATGTATGTTTAGTGTGACCTAAGTGTATGTAGAAGTAGCAAGACGTACCTGAAATCTTGCATGTTCATGAGACAGAAAAAAGACACCAGAAATCCTACCATCATGTAAAACAAATACAGCCTTTTGTTTCACACTCACTTGGCAGGATGGTAGTACTTCCCTGGGTGGTTGCTGTCTACCAACCTACCTGATTTCTAATTAAGATGTGCTACCTAAATTTGTGTTATAAAAGGCCTATCTGTAAATACAGCCTCTCCTCATTTAACGACGGAGTTCCGTTCCTGAGACCATGTCGTTAAACGAATTCGTCGCTAAGTGAGGAGCATACTATAATGGTAGTTTGTGTCAACCATCTTTCATATTGCTTTAATGTCACCTTTGTACCATTTATAACATTTATGGTATATTTTTAAATGTTTACAGGTCTCTCTCAACATTCGCGAGGGGTAGGGGATCAAGAGCCTCGCGAATGTTGAAAAATCACGAATGTTTGGTGCCCGAATATATTGTAGGGAAATATAACACATCTAGGTAGTAGGTTGGTAGAAAGCAACCGCCCAGGGAGGTACTACCGTCCTGCCAAGTGAGTGTAAAACGAAAGCCTGTATTTGTTTTACATGATGGTAGGATTGCTGGTGTCTTTTTTCTGTCTCATAAACATGCAAGATTTCAGGTATGTCTTGTTACTTCTACTTACACTTAGGTCACACTACACATTCATGTACAAGCATATGTATATACACACACCCCTCTGGGTTTTCTTCTATTTTCTTACGAGTTCTTGTTCTTATTTCCTCTTATCTCCATGGGGAAGTGGAACAGAATTCTTCCTCCGTAAGCCATGCGTGTCGTAAGAGGCGACTAAAATGCCGGGTGCAAGGGGCTAGTAACCCCTTCTCCTGTATATATTACTAAATGTAAAAGGAGAAACTTTCGTTTTTTCTTTTGGGCCACCCTGCTTCGGTGGGAAACGGCCGACGTGTTGAAAGAAAGAAAGAAATATAATACAATACTGCTTCCTTAACCTATTGAACCATGAACAATCATAAAACACATGAAAACATCGTAAAAAATAATGTACCAAATACATGTTATTTTGACATGAGCTGGCTGTGGAGGGAGGCCTGTAATAGTATAATTATACAATACGTATTTTATAGTGTTGTGAAGTGTCATGGGGAATCAAGAGTTACTGACACACTGTTGCTTCTCCCTCTGCTGTAGCTCTGCCCACTTTGTAATGATGTCAGATGTTGAATTAAATATGTATACATTAGAAAAAAAAATAAAATAAAAATGAAACTCCAACTTGATAACTTTATTTTAATTTGCATAACTCATATATTACAGAAAACAATAAAAAAGTAAAATACACATACGAGTTAAGCTTACAGAAAAATACATTAAATTCATCATCTAACATCTTTACAAAGTGGGAGGAGCTACTGGAGGGAGGAAGAGGCGAGCAGTAAGTCAGTGTCTCGTGAGTTGTCATGGGTGGTGGATGTTAGCCTTAGCTCTAATAAAATGCTGTGTAATTACACTAATACAGTGGACCCCAGAGTTTCGTAAAAACTTCACACCTGAAGTCTGCTCAAGTGCCATTACCGAACGAATTTACTCCCTTAAGGAAAAATGTCACGTAGGTTAGTCTATTTCAGACCCCTAAAAATACACTTCCACAAGCACTTATAATATTATACTTACATAATTGTACGATTTCCGGGGTTTACGAAACTCGGGGGTCCACTGTATTAGTAATAAACGTTATCTATCTATTACATTTATTCCAAATTGATATCAGAAACACGATAAATACCCTAGAACTGTAATAAAGACGCTGAAATGAATAATATATGCCATATTATATGAGGGGTAAGAGAAGCAGGCATGCCGCCATGCATAAGAGATGTTTACATCAGGGTAAACATGCCTAAATCACTTTTGTCATAAGAAAAAATGCAAAAATAGCATTTATTATTTTTAGAATAATAATAATTTATAATAATTGATCTGGAACACTTTAAATGTCATCAGTATTTGGTAGCTGACATTTAGAGCACAGCAATTATTATTAAATATTATTATTTATTATTATTTCCCTAAATATATTGTAGGGAAATAATAATAATAATAATAATAAATAATAATAATAATAATTGCTGTGTAGTGCTCTAAATGTCAGCTACCAAATACCAAATACTGATTACATTTAAAGTGCTCCAGATCAATTATTATAAATTATTATTATTCTAAAAATAATAAATGCTATTTTTGCATTTGTTCTTATGACAAGAGTGATTTAGGCATGTTTACCCTGATGTAAACCTCTCTTATGAGTGGCAGACTGCCTGCTTCTCTTACCCCACTCATATAATATGACATATATTATTCATTTCAGCGTCTTTATTACAGTTCTAGGGTATTTATCATGTTTCTGATATCAATTTAGAATAAATGTAATAGATAAATAACCTTTATTTAGTACATTCATTACTTACTGCTTCCTTAACCTACTGAACCATGAACAATCATAAAACACATGAGAACATAGTAAAATATTGTACTACTATATACAGTGGTCCCTCGGTTTTCGCCGAAAATTCGTTCCAGAATGCTGCTCAAGTGCCATTACCGAACGAATTTACTTCCTTAAGAAATAATGTCACGTAGGTTAGTCTATTTCAGACCCCCAAAAATACACTTGCAACAGCACTTACGAAAATACACTTACATAAATGTTCGAGTTTGGAGATGCACGAAAACCGAGGGACCACTGTAGTACTACATACATGTTATACTGTAGTTTAATAACAAATACTGTAATGAACAAACAAAACACTCAGTGAGTGAGTGGTGGGCGGGCTGGCTGCTGGGCCGGAGGGAAGGTAGTAGGGACGCTCGGGTGGCGGGAAACTTAAATATGATTTGGTGGGTGGGAATTTGGCGGCTGGGAATTAGCGAATGTGTGAAGCCCGCAAAAGTGGAAAACGCGAATGTTGAGGGAGACCTGTATACAGTAGTGTACTGTATATTGATATAAACAGAATAGAGGAAATCAGCTGTAATATACATTATTTAGGTATGAATACTGGTCAGAGGGTCCATCGTAAGTCCGAGGCGTCGGTACACGAGTACGTCGCTAAGTGAGGAGAGGCAGTACAATGTGCACTAGTGGGCCAGTAAAATGTAAAGAAGTGTCACACCCGGAGTTCAAGGTTAAAGCGATGTACAGTGGACCCTTGAAAATCGTCATTAATCCGTTCCAGAGAGTCTGCCGAAATTCAAAATTGGCGATTTTCAAAACCATTTTCCCCATAAGAAATAATGTAAATCAAATTAATCCATTTCAGACACCCAAAAGTATTAAAAAAAATTTTTTTTTTTACGTGAAAAGTACATTTATCTACACAGGAAACAATGAGACATGAAGAATAAAACAATAATAACATGACACTTACCTTTATTGAAGAGTTGTTGATGTGTGGAAGATGGGAGGAGGGTAGAGGATGGAAGAGTTACTATTGTTTGGAAGGGGAATTCCCTTCCATAGACTTCAGGTACCAAGTCCTTTTCTGGGGTTACTTCCCTTCTTTGTCTTTTACTGCCACAGTACATTCATTACTTACTTTAAAATATTTGTAGTCTTAATGTAGGGAGAGAGGTGTGTAGTATTTATTTGTAGGAATTCAGTGTAGGTAGCCTGTAGACGTAGGTACACGTATGTAGCCCCCCACCTGGGGCTTCACTACACAACCATATTATTACCATGTTCACTGAGTTTAACCGTTTCTAACAACTACCTTTAGATGCCATCATAAACAAAGGGAGAAGTAATGAATAATTCATGCTGAGAATTGTAAACAAACGTGTACAAAGGGCGGTGTTTCTCGCCTTCTTTAGCAAAGAGCTGGCACTAGAGCTTTCTTTGGGCCCATGGTGGCTTATTTAGCAGTTGCAAGCACTAAAACGAATGAAATATTAAGAAATGTATCGTATGAACGTGTGAGGTGATCGTCACTCGCCGAGATACAATGCCAGACTGACGCTGAATGGTGTTTGTGTGCCCGTGGTGGCTGGCAGGCCGCTCGGATGCCTTTCATACGACTGCTGATTTTTAAGCCAAAGGACAAAAATCAAGCCAATATTTTGGCAAAAAAATATGCCAATTTTCAAATTTGCCAATATTCAAGGATCCACTGTATTGCGCATCATCTAGAACACTACACACCTTTACCTCCACGTGATGATGAATGCCGTCGCCGCCTGCGTCCAATGTATGCTCCCTGGCAGCTGCCTTTCCTGGCGCCTTCTTCGTCCTCAGGGTCATTACTCGCTCGAGCTCTGGGACCTCTGCGTCGCCTCTTGGGGGCAGCTGGAGTGGAAGGGCCCTCTTCCGTTTCAGAGCCCTCCCCATCAGCCATAATAACTTGAGAAAGATGCCCTTCATGCTGACGCTTGACTGGTGGATTTAACCTAACGCGGCGCCGAGGTTCACTGCCTAGGGTACTATCCATAGTGTTGGAGTCTGAAATGTAGCAGTCATGAATAAATGAGAGTTAAATTACATTAAAGCACTATAATGTATCTAGGGATGATTGTAGATTATCAAAGCACATTCAAATCCTCTTAACCCATTAATTAAATATATAAAGAATACTGTAAGGGGTACAACGTAAAGGTAAAAAGTAGCAAAAAGCCGTTATGAAAAAATCCTACAATGATTAAACCAATGCAGAGTACGAACAACCATATATGTTAAGAAAATCAAGATGTGAGCATCCAGGAAAACCTATTTGCACGATCCAGGCATTATGAATGCCAGTGTCCAAACAAACCTACATATGAAAAAGTGATAGTAGGGACCAAGAGTCAGATCTCACTTCCCTTCTCCCCATAAAAACTCAATTAGGTAATTACTATGTAGTACAGTGGTCCCCCGAGTAACGAACACCCCGGAAATCGTACAATTATGTAAGTATAATATTGTAAGTGCTTGTGGAAGTGTATTTTTGGGGGCCTGAAATAGACTAACCTACGTGACATCATTCCTTAAGGGAGTAAATTCGTTCGGTAATGGCACTTGAGCAGGCTTCTATGATGAAGTTTTTTCGTTACTCGGGGGACCACTGTATATCCAATTGCCTCTATCCTCTCCTCTGCTGTAACATTGCAGGACCTGCACTTTAAAGGAGGGGGTTTGGGATATCTGTTGTTTAGAGAACCATCTCAAATGTCGTATCTGCGTGCCTCTGGCAAGACGGTGATACAGTGGACCCCCGAGTTACGTTCACCTCGGAAATCGTACAATTATGTAAGTGTAATATTGTAAGTGCTTTTTTAAGTGTATTTTTGGGGGTCTGAAATGGACTAACCTACTTGACATTATTTCTTAAGGGAGTAAATTCGTTCGGTAATGGCACTTGAGCAGCCTTCTGGAATGAATTATGCTCGTAACTCGGGGGTCCACTGTATTGTGAAAGATGGTGACAGTGTCTTTTTCGGGTCACACTACCTCAGTGGGAGACGGCCAGCGAGTTAAAAAAAAAAATTAAATGTTTGTAAGTTCTTATTCAAACCCCTTCTCCTGTATATATTACTAAATGTAAAAGGAGAAACTTTTGTTTTTCCTTTTGGGCCACCCTGCCTCAGTGGGAAACGGCCGACGTGTTGAAAGGAAGAAGAAGTTCTTATTCATAACTATTACTAATCTGCTTCACCCTTTGTAGTATTTGTTTTTGCTGTAAAAATAAAGAAGTTTTCCAAAAGAAATTAAAGTTATTATAAGTTATTTGTGATGGGGTAAGGAAAAAAGACAACTGAAGGTATAAAGGCACTTAAAAGATTAAGAAGCACTGATGTAAATATATATCGTTAGTGATATTAAAAGATAAGAGTCCTTGTGAATGCATGCTGCTGTATTTGCCAAAGTGTATGGAATTTTTCTCATTTGAATGTACAGGCAGCCCCCACTTATACAATATAACTAGGGCCTGCCTGTACATTTCAAATGAGAAAAAATTCATACACTTTGGCAAATACAGCTGCATGCATTCATAATGATGCTATCACCAACAATAATAGTATTTCATTATTTACAGTGTGAAATATGCACTGCGAATATGTTAGGGAAAAGGACACAAGTGCACCTAATGTGCCATAAAATGTCACATTAGTTGCAGTTGTGTCCTTTTACCTAACATATTGTCGGTAATTCTACCAACATTAATGCACTGCGAATACTTTACCTTCAGAAAACTGATCAAGCTTGGTGGTGTCGCCTAGACATTCTAATTCAACTTCAGATGAATCTCTGCCAGACTTGCTAGAGTCATCCAACTTGGCTGCTTCAGTGTCCCTGGTGATGATAATTAATTTTATAAATAAATATGCTTGTATATTAAGAGAAAATAAAATATACACAGTTCTATGCATACAATTCTTTCAAATTTTCAGTCAAAAAGCCTTACCCTCTAGGTGAATCTGATATATTTGAGATAATACTCTCTGGAGTGGTTGGTGGAGTATTGTCCATGACTGTTGTTTGAGCAGACGACTGACCACTCCCAGTTCCTGCCATAGCACCACCATTACTTGATGTAGAAGCTCCTGTTAAGGCACCAACTGAAACACTGATGCCACTGCAATTTCTTACATTTCCTGATACAGTTGTAGCAGCTACTATGGTTAAGTTAGGATTTAGTACTGGATTATTAACACTAGACACAGGCCTGGACATCTGCTGGTATTGCTGGTCTTGGTGCTGAGGTTGCTCTTGGTGGCGGTGGGAGCAATGCTGTTGCAACTGTTCGGGATGTTGACGAAGGGGTGGGGGTGGATTATGTTGCGAATATGAATATTGCTGAGGATGTTGGTGTGGTGGTGGCAGTGGAGGGGGTGGTGGCGGCGGCGGTGGTGGCGGTGGTGGTGGGGATTGTTGTTGCTGCTGCTGCTGTTGTGGCTGCTGCTGTTGTGGATGCTGCTGCTGTGGATGCTGTTGCTGGAGTTGCTGCTGAGTCTTCTGGTGATTCTGCTGCTGCTGTTGCACATGGTGCTGATGCTGATGTACTTTCAGCTGTGTTTGTTGCTGCTGTTGAACTTGGTGGTGGTGTGCCTTAATTTGGTGGTGCTGTTGCACCTGTGAGTGTTGGGGATGAACTTGAGATTTATGTTGTTGCTGCAGTTGTGGATTTTGTTGTTTCTGCATCACTGATGAATTCTCCTGCTGTTGCACTTGTCCAAGTTTCTGCTGTTGCCCTTGTAGATTTTGCTGATGTACCTGAGGGCTTTGTTGTGGTTGGGCCTGTAAATGCTGCTGTAGATGTCCTGACAAATGTTGCTTTTGTCCTGGATTCTGTTGCTGTGTTTGAGTGTGTGGCTGTTGTTGCTGCTGCTGCTGCATCTGTGAGTGGTGGTGATGCTGTACATGTTGATGGGTTTGTTGTTGAGTCTGCTGCTGTGGCACCTGTTGCTGCTGCTGCTGGACTTGTTTTTGTAACTGTGTGTGTTGTACCTGTGACTGTTGCATTTTTTGTTGAAGTTGAATTTGCTGCTGCTGGATCTTTTGAGGACAGGCCTGGTGTACCTGAGGAATCACAAGTTGATGTTTTTGTTGCAGGACAATTGGCTGTGACTGTTTTAGAGTCTGCTTCAACTGCTGGTGTTGAGAAGGCAACTGTTGTTGAGAGAGAAGTTGTGAAGACTGCAGAGTTGAAGGTTGGTGAGAGGCAGCTGCTACTGTTTGCCCAACAGGAACTGGCCCTCTTTTACCAAAACTGCTGCCTGTGGGAACACTGGCAAAGGGCATTTCATTCTTTAAATCAGGATGCTGCTGAGGCTCTGAATCAGTTGCAACAGCATCATGTGTCATAGGACTACCAGGTGGAATAGTTTCTTTGCACAATAAATCACCCAATCCTGTTTCTACTTCTTCCTCTACTCGTTTTGGGGTGGCAGAAGCTCTGGGCTTCTTTCTGAGATGTTTTGTATCATCATCTTGCTCTTCTGTCTCTTGGCTTTTGGTCAACTCTTTGCTTAATTTGCCTTTCATAGATGTCTGAATCACTGCCTCTGACTCTTCCTCTTCATCATCTTCCTCTTCCTCTCCATCTTCCTCTTCCTCATCCTCTGCATCTTCATCCTCATCCTCCTCCTCTTCCTCCTCATCTATCACCTCACTGTAATGACCACCACCATTGTCATCATCGTCGTCATCATCATCATCATCATCATCATCTAAATCTTCACTTTTACTTCTTGCATTTTCTCTTTCTATGTCTGACACCAGCTTCTGTCCTCTTCGCACAAGTTTCTCTCCTTCACCAAACAACCGTCCTCGTCTAGACCTCCTCTCAATATCAGGTCTTGACAGTCTGCTATCGGAATCAGATTCCTCAGAGGTGTCATGGACAAACTGACAACTTAATGCCTTCCTCCCAGAGGTTCTTCTTTTCTTATCTGGGCTGAGCTTACTGTCAGTCTTACACAAGTCTTCTTGCTCGTCCTGATCTTGCCGTGCTCTCTTTACAACAGCTTCAATGCTTTCTTCTACCGAGCTCTCTCTCTTTATTCTATCAATATCAGAGCCACTTTGACTTAAAGATCCAGACTCACTAGTTGGCACTGTTTCTATGGAAGGAGACTGAACATATGGTGTAGTAACTCTTGGAGGTATGTCCTTCAATTTTTCATTGTTTTCTGAGCGATTCAAAAGGTGAGGAAATATATGCTGCTGTCTCTGTGAGAAGGGAATAACTTTAGCATCTGCCTTCTCATCAGTCTTAGTTGGAAGAGGTGATTTCTCAGCTTTAACATCAAATGTTTGTTTAGGAACAGGCTTGGCCAAGGCTTTAGACTCAATAACTGTCATAACAGCCTGAGTGAGAAGATGTGAAGAGCCAATAGCCTTTGAAAGTGATGCAACTGGCCTTTCTATATTAGCAATTGATTTAGTCTTCACTGGAATCATGTGAAATCTTATAGGTTCCTTTAAAGGAGATGGAGATTTAGAAGAATCAGCTGGACTTGATTTTGGCGAAGGGCTTTTTGAGAATTCTGGCTTAATAATTTTTGCTTCTGGCATGGATACCACTGTTGGTTCAACCTTCAATGGTGTGTCCCTCTTTAAAAGCACTTTTCCAGGTGGAGTTATAATTGCTGTTACAGCAATTGTATCTTTTTTATCAGGTGTTATATTCCCCTCAGATTGTACAAGAACATTTTCTTTACTATCAGGAAGAGATCTCTTAACTGGCGATTCTCTAGGCAGAACCAATCGTTTCTGAGGACTTGGCGAAGTATCACTATCAGATTCTGTCTTCTCACCTTCGCCTTCCTTAATATCCTTTCTAGGCCTCATCTTCTTCTTGTCCTTACTTTCAGCTTCAGTTTCTTCACTAGCCACAACACCAATATTCGTCTTTATCCTGACATCTTTTCTTGCACGCATCTCGCCAAAATCAAATGGTTCAGGTTCTTTAAATTCATAAATATCATCTTCTAGAGATTCCAGCTTTGGTGATAATAGTTTTGTTGTATCTTGCATAATTGGCTTTACTGGAGATTCTGTAATTCTCTTGGGAAGAGCCTCTAAACACTGTTTAACTGGAGACTCTGAGGTTTTCTTTTCAGTTGCTGTATATGTGGCAGGCAGCACTGGTATTAATCTTGGGGTCGTCTCTTTCAAAATACGGTCTTCTTCTTTTTTAATAGGTTTATCAAGACCTTTCATTTCTGACATAATGGCATTTAAATCTATATCCTTTCCACAGGGCTCCTGCTCTTCCTCCTCTTCCTTTACCTCTACTATCTGAGTTTTCATTTGAGTTTCCTTTGGGGTTTTATCCATACCACAATTATTTATGGTGGGTTCTGAGGTAGGAGTGGAAGATGCAGAGGAGGATGCTGAGACAGCAGTACTACGTCGCTCAGAACTAGCTCTAGTGCGAGATTTTTCTGATCCTGTATCAACATCAGACTCATAATCTTCACTGTCACTCTCCGTGGTTCCTGAAAAAAATACAAATTTATTCATTATTATAAGCTAAACAAAATAGCAATGACAAATACATTGTTGGCAAGGGGATGAAAATATGTTCTTCACATTTATCCTACATTTACTGTTAAATGTATAGTAATGCAATAAATTATTCTTAACCAACTGCAGTACTGCATTTTGTAACATAAAATCCCTTTTCCTGATCAAGCTATTATCTCACCTGTAATAGCATGTCTGGTACGTCTCTGGTCTAAAGAAGAAGGACTATCTGGCTGTGAAGGTCCCCTTTCTCGTGTTGCCCTGGTGCTGGGGCCTGATACACTGCTGGTGCAGCTAGTGTCACTTTTTTCACTACGCTCACTTTCACGTCTCTCACGCATGCTCCCAGGGGGTCTCCCACGCTTGCCAATACTTGCCTTTGGAGAAGCAGTAGATTGAGCCTGGTAAAACAATAGCAACTTAGCTAATATATAATGACCAGAAAAAATGTAACACTTATCCCCCAGATGAATATTTTCGCTCAATATACAATATACACACATCCAAGCCACTCAACAGAACACAAGATTGAAAGGGACTTAGAAGTGACAATGTCCGAAGATCTTAGCTACAAAGATCACAACAGTGATCAAGGAAAGTAATTGGCTCAATATCAAGAATCATGAAAATAAGCAATGATCAGCCAATGATGATTTTCAAGGCAATCATACTCCTTAGCAAGCAAAGAACATAGGTGTGAAACAATCACTTGTAGGCAGAGAAGTTGGCCATCTCAAGAACAAATCTACTATTCAGAATACTTATTAATAAACAAACAGAGCAAATAATTTATTGATGTTAACACTTTTGAAAGGTCATTCCTCCTGTTCTTCTAAGCTGAAACTAAAACACTGATCAAACATTCTTTGTTTACTTCCAGATATTCAGGAAAAGAGTATTACAAGACATGAGCAATTTGCAAGACTAGGTGCATCATAATACATGCTAGGTAAAAATATAGACATAGAAATTTGACTTATAACACTACCTTAAGCTAGCTACCATCATGGCAAGGATAACTTTCTCTAAATTACACAATAAATACCTAGGCTTAAATTACACAAAATAAACTACATGGTAAACAACTGGGGCCCCCTTACATTGAATTGCCTTTGACTGACAGGCTAAATTACGTGCACCATTCATTTAGAACTAAATGAATAGAGCATTACTAAACCCCTGAATATTGTACTGGAGTTTAAAAACTTAAAAACTGATACAATATTGAATATAATACTCATTCTGCACTTTTTTTTTTAGCTATCTCTTCCTATAAAGCCATGATCCTCTTGCTCTTCTAACTAACCCCCATCCTAGCCCACAAGAATTTTGGCATTATGACCCTATGTAATTGTTTTACATGATGGTAGGATTGCTGGTGTCTTTTTTCTGTCTCATAAACATGCAAGATTTCAGGTATGCCTTGTTACTTCTACTTACACTTAGGTCACACTACACATTCATGTACAAGCATATATATATATACACACACCCCTCTGGGTTTTCTTCTATTTTCTTACTAGTTCTTGTTCTTATTTTCTCTTCTCCATGGGGAAGTGGAACAGAATTCTTCCTCCGTAAGCCATGCGTGTCGTAAGAGGCGACTAAAATGCCGGGAGCAAGGGGCTAGTAACCCCTTCTCCTGTATATATTACTTAATGTAAAAGGAGAAACTTTCGTTTTTTCTTTTGGGCCACCCGGCTTCAGTGGGAAACGGCCGACGTGTTGAAAGAAAGAAAGGAAAGACCCTATGTAATTGCTTCAAATATAAAATTGTCCAAAAACATCTTTGAAGAACTATCTGGTAAAGAAACAATCAAATCATTAATCTTTCTTTCATTCAACATGTCGGCCGTTTCCCACCGAAGCGGGGTGGCCCAAAAGGAAAAACGAAAGTTTCTCCTTTTACATTTAGTAATATGTATATACAGGAGAAGAGGTTACTAGCCCCTTGCTCCCGGCATTTCAGTCGCCTCTTACGACACGCATTGCTTACGGAGGAAGAATTCTGTTCCTCTTCCCCATGGAGAAAACCTGTAAAAGTAAAAGTGACAAACAAAGTTCTCCACTTGAGAAGGATAACTATCAGCAACTATTTAAAATGAAGAACAGGACATACGGTTATTTGTTCTTTATCCTCCTTTTTGGAGTCTTTCTCTTTCTCCTTCTTTTCTTTGAGTTCTTTAGTAGCAGCAGCTCTACCCTTCCTTGCTCTGTTCTGTGACCAAGTGATGTTTTCTGCAATGCGTGGTCTTCTAATCCATTCATCATATCTGGTATTCCAGCCAAGATAATGTACATAGTACATTGGTGCATTACCTTCCTCCTCTACCTCTAACACCTGAAATTAAAAAAATAACAAATTTAGAGATCAAACTATTTTTTTTAACAGGTCAGCTGTTTCCCACTGCGGCAGGGTGACCCAAAAAGAAAAGAAAAAAAAAAACTTTCATCATCATTAAACATTTTCACCAACACTCATACATAATCACTGTCTTTTCAGAGGCCCTCGGATACAACAGCTTACATGTCCCTCCAAACTGCCAATATCCCCAACCCCTCCTTTAAAGTGCAGGCATTATACTTCCCACCTCAAGGACTCAAGTCCGGCTAACCGGTTTCCCTGAATCCCTTCACAAAATATCACCCTGCTCACACTCCAACAGCTCATCAGGTCCCATAAACCATTAGTCTCCACTCACTCCTAACACACTTACGCACGCTTGCTAGAAGTTCAAGTCCCTCGCCCACAAAACCTCCTTTACCCCCTCCCTCCAACCTTTCCTAGGACGACCCCTACCATGCCTTCCTTCCCATACAGATTTATATGCTCTCCAAGTAATTCTACTTTGTTCCATCCTCTCTAAATGATCAAACCACCTCAACAACCCCTCTTCAGCCCTCTGACTAATACTTTTAGTAACTCCACACTACAAATTCTCTGTATAATATTTACACCACACAGTGCCCTTAGATATGACATCTCCACCGTCTCCAGCCTCCTCGTTGTTGCAGCATTTACAACCCATGCTTCACACCCATATAAGAGTGTTGGTGCCACTATACTCTCGAACATTCCCTTCTTTGCCTCCATGGATAACGTTATTTTTGTCTCCACAGATACCTCAACGCACCACTCACCTTTTTGTCTTCATCAACTCTATGGTTAACCTCATCCTTCATAAACCCATCTCCTGACAAGTCAACTCCCAAATATCTAAACACATTCACTTCTTCCAAGACTGATGATTACTAATACTGTAAATTATCTTGAAACTGGCCATTACCTTTGCTTCATATGTGACCTTCGACTCCTTAGCACTTGGTCCATAGAGCACCCGTAGCTTATCTCCAACACTCACAGGAACATGCGCAGGAATAAGTGCCTTCCCCCTATTGTGTGGCAAAATATAAATTAATTATTAATTTTGTACAGACCATAAATAAGAATATTCACAAGCAATTCGTAAATATTGCAAAACAAATTTTAATATCATCTCTCTCCTAAATATGAAGAAATACATGTATTTATCAACTCACTTACATTTGAGGAAAGATGAATGAATAAAAAGAAACAAGCCACTTCAACCATTTCAAAAGCATGCAAAATATACAATAAAAAGCTACACAAAGCAATTAAGACATACCTAGTCTGAGAAGTAAATAACAAACAGTAAAGCAGATTTAAAAATATTGACTTTTCGGACAATGATATGTTACACTGGCAAACTACAAAATAGCCTTCAGATATATGGACAAGGAAATGCTATAAACAAATAGTTTCAATTTATGTTGGATCAAAATTTGGAATATGCAGTGGTGGTGGTGTGGTGTCCTCACCTAAAAAGAACATGTGGACAAGATAGAAAAGTCTGAAGATAAACTACAATTATGAGTTATTAAGACAAAGTATTAAACACACCCTTAGCTGACAGGAAACATGATAATCATATGCAAGAAGTAGAGTGAAAAACTAGAAAGTCAGTCACATGACTAGCAGACAGGGGATCAATTCTCCACCATTTCACATAAAAGAAAAATAATAAAGTGATATAAAAATACAGGAAACAAATCTTAGCACCATTAACAAGAAGAAATAAGAAATAACAACTAAAATTAGAAAATTCAGTACCAAAACGATATTAGAGTTGTAGAACAGTGAAATAAGATAAAAGAGGTAGTGTGTTCCCAAATGACTAGGAACTGAATAAAAATACTATATACACATTATTAATTAGAAACTAAGAGGACATCAGGAGTACAGATGTGCTTGTATAGCAACAAACGGGTCATGAAGTACATACATATATTGGGAACGAGATGTATGGGCTGTAACGTGTTGCAATCATTAGACGCATGTGTTAACATAGGCAGTAAGTGTACAAGTTTTAGAGCCTGTCAACCTTAATTATATACCATCAAGACCTTGCAACAATAACCACAATTCCCAACACACATTTTCTCATCAGACATTCATAATATCTTATCTATTCAATTAAAACCCTTTTTCCAAATCCATAAATGCAGTAACAGCTGCTTTCACTTATCCAACTATTGTTCACTTTTATACTTCAATAGTCCACACATTCCCTCTCCTTACTAAATCTTTACTCATCCTCCGTAATTCTACCTATATTACCTGTGACTGGTTTCAAAGACTTTTCATTTCTGAGCAATGTTACTGTCCCTGATTGTACCATGGAGAGAAACACTAAAAAAATGACACTTGCACAGTAATGCTTCCAAGAATGAACTTGTCCAGCTGTTCCTTTTACTTATATATAATGACCTATTTTACCTACTTAAAGATATCCAAGGATTTTTCTGTTTATGGTGAGCTCAGGAAAAACATGCAAACTCTTCTCACTAATACAAAAAAAAAATAAAAAAAAAGTCAACTTTTAAACACAAAATTCATACTAACAAAGGCGGCTCTACTTCCCCTTCCACCTTCTTCTTACGGCCTCGTTTCTTAGCACCTGGAGAATCTTCTGCTGGCAGGGGCACACCTGTTTGCCCTGGGCAACCTTTGGTTACCTTGTTCTTCTTGATCTTCTTATCACTAGTATTTACAGGAGTGCCACTGGAGCTAGAGGTAGGGGCAGAGGTAGGTGTACTAGACACTGTGGAATCATCATCATCCTCATCATCATCATCATTTTCTGGAGTAGGAGTTGGAGTGGGAGTAGGAGCTGGAGTACACACACTAACTGCAATAGATGCAGCTGCTAAAGGTGTTGCGGAGGTAGCCGCTGTAGAAATAGTAGCAACAACAGAAGAAGCAGTAGTAGTGGTGGTAGTGGTGGTACTAGTAATAGTAGTAGTGGTAGTAGTAATAGTATCAGCAACAGACACAGCAGTAGTAGTAGTAGCAGTAAAAGCAGCAGCAGCAGCTGTAGTAGCAGCAGCAGTAACAGCAACAGCAGAAACAGTAGCAGGAACAGCAGCAGCAACAGTAGTAACACCAGCAGTAGTGGTATTAGTAACTGTAGTAGTAGTGGAGGCAACAGTAAAAGTGGCATTAATAGTAGTAATAGTCTCAGTAGTGGCAGTAGCAGCAGTAGTAGTAGTAGTAGCAGTAGCATCAGCAGAAAGAACAGTAGCAGTAGCAGCAGATATAATATTAGTAGTAGGAGCAGGAGGTACAGCAGTAGCTGCAGCAGCAGCAGCAGCAGCAGCAGCACTACTACTGACAGAACGCTCTATCTTTGTTTTTCTTGTTGGTGTAGTTATCTTCTTTGTGCATTCTTCTTTCTCACGACACTCCTCACGCTTAGATGATGATCGAGTCTGAGCCTAAGGTAAGGTACAAAAATTAAAGAATATAGATTTTCTGCTTATTAAATAATAGTACTTAAAACTATTTTTAAATGTTTAATATATTTACATGCATACCCAATGCAGAGGGAATATTTAGCCACTTTGAATCTACCAAAGTTATGTCTACAACTGCCGCTCCTCCCTTTCCCTGTAGTCCACTACCTTAGCAAGTCTCCTGGTTTACGGAATGATCAGATTATTAATACTTGTTATCTGCTAATGATGTAGGCATCATACAAGGTAATAGTACTGAAAAATAGTGTACTCTTCATCTTGGTTATTTTAGCTTACAAATTAAACCCCACATATTTTGCTAAGGCAATTTTGCATATTTAATTTTTTTTTTCAAGCTAAATAATTATCGTGTTGAAAAAAAATTGTGAAACATTGTTAGGCATGAATTATTTTTATATGCCCTCCACGTTTTAAGAAAATAAAGTAAATTAAACACTAAGTTAAATGAAGAGATTATCTCTGCCAGGTATAATTAACCACTACGCAAAACTATTGGAATACAGTGGACCCCCGAGTAACAAAAAAACTTCATTCCAGAATCCTGCTCAAGTGCCATTAACGAACGAATTTACTCCCTTAAGGAATAATGTCACGTAGCTAAGTCTATTTCAGACCCCCTAAAATACACTTCCACAAGCACTTACAATATTATACTTACATAATTGTACGATTTCCAGGGTGTTCGTTACTCGGGGGTCCACTGTACTTATAATTAATCATCCTCAGTGTCCTCCTAATTGCATCTAAATGTATTCAGCACTCTGCTTTTAGAAAGTAAGTAAAATATACAGGTGCACCTCAAATTATGATGAGGTTACGAACCCAATCGAGTGAACTTCAGTTCACTGTCATGCAGTGCAGCTGAAAGGCAGCAATGAAAGTGACACCAACACAAAAAACAACCTTCCAAATGCTGGTGCAATGGGCAGAAGTCTACTTCACCTAATAAGATGTGAAAGACTCACTTCCAGCCTAGGAAGTTTTTAACATATCGGTAATCTCCCACCGAGGCTCAAAAAAGAAGGAAACCTTACTAATACTTTCTTCTTTTTACATTTAGTAATTTATACAGGAGAAGGGCTAGCCCGTTGCTCCCAGCATTTTAGTCGCAACTTACGACACGCAGTGAAACCTGCTTATATAGGCCATAACAAATGGGATTACACTTGGAGGACAAGGTAAAAGGTGTAACTGAGTTAAGGAGTAGTAGCGAGATCCCTTCTGTTATTTTAGGCTATTTTTTACAGGTTGTGTTCCATAGTGCTTCATCATAGCTAACCCAGAAAGATTATCAGCCTAATTTTTATCAAGAACTGCTAACATCCAAATATAAAAATTCAGAATGAGTGGACAATTAGTTCCCAAACCAACCAACAAGCTACAGCACATGTAAAAAAAAAACAATGCCAAATGCCAATACACAACTATTTCAAGCTTTAAGTAAATCTGTTGTGATTTTCTCAAAGGCATTGTAATAGGCACAGCCTATTAGCTGTGCCTGAAATTGCACTGGAACTTTCTCTCCATGAAGTTAAGAAAAATTAACCTTACAAAATAATTAGAAAGTCTTACCATCTCTATCTCCTCCTCAGTGCTTCCCTCATCATTTTCTTCCTTTTCCTTTTTATCCTCTTTCTTATCATCCTTAGTACTTGAACGAGTTTTTATTTCTAAGCTTTCAGCTTTATCCTCTTTAGTGCTAGCTCGTGTCTTTACTTCTACACCTTCAGTTTTAGCTGCAGCAGCTCTAGTTTTTGCTTCAGATCTGGGGGTTCTAGGTTCTCTTAATCTATCTTTTGGTGAGGATGACTCTCCTGATACATCTTTGGCACTAGCCGATTCCTTATTTCTGTCTTTGTTTACAGATGGTTCTCGAGACCTCTCCCGAGTTACTGCAGGCTCATGAGATCGCTCTCTTACCAAGCCAGGCTCTCGAGAGCGCTCCCGCGTCATAGCTGGCTCCCTAGACCTCTCTCTTGTTAACAATGGTTCTCTAGACCTTTCTCTTGTTACTGATGCTTCTTGATCACCAACTTTGTGAGAATCTTGCTTACCACTCCTGAAATACAAGATTAAGGTAAAAAAATATGTATTTTATCAAGAAATTTGACTTTATATGGACAAATACTTGTCAAATTTGTAAATATACTTTTCAAAAGTACCACACTCAAACTGTAAAAATATACATGCAAACACACCTTTTACTCTTATTAAACTGCTAAGAGGAAACCATCTAATTTTATTGCCATGTTTTCTGTTTCTTATCAAGGTAGCATGACACAAATGAGAAAATGCATTTATCTTCATTCATTTATTATCTGTTTCGCCAGAAGTGTGTGAATATAATTCAAATGACCTCACACTTCTGGCGAGATGGCTATTGACTGATAAAGGTGAATCTTTACCTCTGAATCTTTACCTTGCAAACTTCCATGAACATTAAATGAATTATAATAAACATTTCAGTCACAAATCAGTCTCCATCATCAGGATTCGCTTCTGGAACACGATATATTAATGGGCCTCTTATTAAAGGATTTCGGCAATTTCGGACAAAAATAATTGGCCAGACAAATGTTCTCAATATTGCACAAAATGGACTAAAGTCCGTAATTCTATATTTTGTCCATAGTGAGAGTGTATGGCACAGCTGACATGGGTCTGAAAAAACATCTGCTGTATCAAGCAAGACACATGTAGCTACATTATACCAGAGAATATGAACCTCTTGGGAGAAATGGGGTAATATAGTTGAGAATGCGTTACTGCAGAATGGGAGAGATTTGCATTTTACAAATAAGGAGTTTTAGCTCCTCAAATATCAATTTGAAATAATTTAATTTTCTGAATTTGAGAGAAGTCTAATTATGAGGAATATTACTATATTTCCTAGGTAGTAGGTTGGTAGACAGCAACCGCCCAGGGAGGTACTACCGTCCTGCCAAGTGAGTGTAAAACGAAAGCCTGTATTTGTTTTACATGATGGTAGGATTGCTGGTGTCTTTTTTCTGTCTCATAAACATGCAAGATTTCAGGTATGTCTTGTTACTTCTACTTACACTTAGGTCACACTACACATTCATGTACAAGCATATGTATACACACACACACCTCTGGGTTTTCTTCTATTTTCTTACTAGTTCTTGTTCTTATTTCCTCTTATCTCCATGGGGAATTGGAACAGAATTCTTCCTCCGTAAGCCATGCGTGTCGTAAGAGGCGACTAAAATGCCGGGTGCAAGGGGCTAGTAACCCCTTCTCCTGTATATATTACTAAATGTAAAAGGAGAAACTTTCATTTTTTCTTTTGGGCCACCCTGCTTCGGTGGGAAACGGCTGACGTGTTGAAAGAAAGAAAGATTACTATATTTGTTACATGTTTTATTGGGTACTTTTTTATTAATTTTTACAACATAAAATTTGCACCGAGCTAGGCTTACTCAAGAAGAAAATACATTCATTATTATTTGTTCTTAGACAGGGATGTGTAATGTCACCATGGTTGTTTAATATATTTATAGATGGGGTTGTAAAAGAAGTAAATGCTAGGGTGTTGGGGAGAGGGGTGGGATTAAATTATGGAGAATTAAATGCAAAATGGGAGTTGACACAGTTACTTTTTGCTGATGATACTGTGCTTATGGGAGATTCTAAAGAAAAGTTGCAAAGGTTAGTGGACGAGTTTGGGAGAGTGTGTAAAGGTACAGTTAAAAGTGAACATAGATAAGAGTAAGGTGATGAGGGTATCAAACGATTTAAGTAAAGAAAAGTTGGATATCACATTGGAGAGAGGGATTATGGAAGAAGTAAATGTTTTCAGATATTTGGGAGTTGACGTGTCAGCGGATGGGTTTATGAAGGATGAGGTTAACCATAGAACTGATGAAGGAAAAAAGGTGAATGGTGCATTGAGGTATCTGTGGAGACAAAAAACGTTATCCATGGAGGCAAAGAAGGGAATGTACGAAAGTATAGTGGTACCAACACTCTTATATGGGTGTGAAGCATGGGTTGCAAATGCTGCAGTGAGGAGGAGGCTGGAGGCAGTGGAGATGTCCTGTCTAAGGGCAATGTGTGGTGTAAATATTATGCAGAAAATTCGGAATGTGGAAATTAAGAGAAGGTGTGGAGTTACTAAAAGTATTTGTCAGAGGGCTGAAGAGAGGTTGTTGAGGTGGTTTGGTCATTTAGAGATAATGGATCAAAGTAGAATGACTTTGGAGAGCGTATAAATCTGTAGGGGAAAGAAGGCGGGGTAGGGGTCGTCCTAGAAAAGGTTGGAGGGAAGGGGTAAAGGAGGTTTTGTGGGCTTGGACTTCCAGCAAGCATGTGTGAGCGTGTTAGATAGGAGTGAATGGAGACGAATGGTTTTTGGGACATGACGATCTGTTGGAGTGTGAGCAGGGTAACATTTTGTGAAGGGATTCAGGGGAAACCAGTTAATTGATTTAGTTAGACTTGAGTCCTGGAATTGGGGAGTACAATGCCTGCACTTTAAAGGAGGGGATTGGGATAGTGACAACTGGGATGGACTATTCTCAGCTGTCGTATCTGAGCTCCTCTGCAAAGACAGTGATTATGTATGAGTGTGGTGAAAGTGTTGAATGATGATGAAAGTATTTTCTTTTTGGGGATTTTCTTTCTTTTTGGGTCACCCTGCCTCGGTGGGAGACGGCCGACTTGTTAAAAAAAAAAAAACTGTACTGCGAGAAGTGCACGAATATCTAGATTCAAATGACCCCTATGACTTGACGTGCTGCTGAAGTGTGAGCAATGTAACATTTATGAATGGATTCAGGGAAACCGGCAGGCTGGACTTCATTCCTGGAGATGGGAAGTACAGTGCCGGCACTCTGAAGGAGGGGTGTTGCAGTTTTATAACTGTAGTGTAAGCATGCCTCTGGCAAGACAGTGATGGAGTGAATATCTCTGAAAGTACAACTACCAGACAGTGTTTCCTTGAGGCACCCTGACCTAAGAAAACTTTACACTAAAAACCATCTTGTTAAAACAATGCCTTTAAATGAATAGAGAACACCACAACAATACTCACTTTGCACCTCTGGTGTCTTCTTTTTTCTTTTCAATATCTTTCCTATCTGTTTCTTTTTTATCTGGCTCTCTCTTTTCTCCTTCCTTCTTCTCGTCAACTTTTTTGCTATCTTCCTTATCACTCTTTCTTTTCTCAACTTTCTTAATCTCCTCCTCCTCTTCTTTCTTCTCAGTTTCATCCTCTGTTGAGTCACAACTATCATTTTCTTTCTTTTTACAAGCACGAGGTGTTCGATCACAGTCACGAATCAAGCTTCGGCCAGAACGGTGTCTTGTGCGAGATCCCCGTGGATTACTCACCATAGTGCAGCCAAGTTTACGATAAAATTCCTCAAAACTTTGGAGGTACCTGCAAGCAGGAGACAAAAAAAGGATAACAATAATCCAGGAAAGATGCATAACAAAAACATGGATGAAACAAGATTTCCTTTATTAAACATTCTCCATTACATACAAATGAGTTAATAAGCAAAATTCATCCAACTGGTAAATATTTTGATGCAAGAGAAATTCATGTCTTGACTTGCTCTGTTTTCTAGATGACATCCTGCATGTTCAATATTCCTGTATATTACCAGTGTATTTTATTATTTATTTATTAACACATCGGCAGTTTCCCACCAAGGCAGAGTGGCCCAAA
This sequence comes from Cherax destructor, assembly GCA_009830355.1. Lineage (NCBI taxonomy): Eukaryota > Metazoa > Arthropoda > Malacostraca > Decapoda > Parastacidae > Cherax > Cherax destructor. Next base: position 55,693 of record WNWK01005604.1, read on the forward strand.
AAAGAAAAATTTTCATCATCATTCACTCCATCACTGTCTTGCCAGAGGCATGCTTACACTACAGTTATAAAATTGTAACATTAACACCCCTCCTTCAGAATGCAGACACTGTACTTCCCATCTCCAGGACTCAAGTCCAGCCTGCCGGTTTCCCTGAATCCCTTCATAAATGTTACCTTGCTCACACTCCAAAAGCATGTCAAGTATTAAAAAAAATTTGTCTCCATTCACTCCTATCAAATACGCTCACGCATGCTTGCTGATAATGGGGACCATTTGATTGAACTTAGTATAGAAAGGGGTTTGGTTATAGGAAACACATATTTTAAGAAAAAGAGGATAAATAAGTATACAAGATACGATATAGGGCGTAATGAAAGTAATTTGTTGGACTACGTATTGGTAGATAAAAGACTGTTGTTTATAGAGGGGCCACAGATATATCAGATCACTTTTTAGTTGTAGCTACAGTGAGTAAAAGGTAGATGGGATACAAGGAAATTGGAAGCAGCAAGTAAGAGAGAGGTTGACGGTTTATAAACTAGAGGAGGAGGCAGTTAGAGTAAGATGTAAACAACTGTTAGAGGACAGATGGGCTAGTGTGAGTATAGGCAATGGGGTAGAAGATGTATGGGTAAGTTTAAGAATATAGTGTTAGAGTGTGCAGCAGAAGTTTGTGGTTACAGGACAGTGGGTGCGGGAGGGAAGAAGAGCGATTGGTGGAATGATGATGTAAAGAGAGTCGTAAGAGAGAAAAAGTTAGCATATGAGAGGTTTTTGCAAAGTAGAAGTGATGAATGAGTTTGGAAGGGTATGTAAAAGAAGAAAATTAAAAGTAAATATAGGAAAGAGTAAGGTGATGAGGATAACAAAAAAATTAGATAATGGAAGATTGGATATCAGATTGAAGGGAGAGAGTATAGAGGAGGTAAATGTGTTCATATATTTGGGAGTGGATGTGTCAGCAGATGGGTACGTATATGAAGGATGAGGTGAATCATAGAATTAACGAGGGAAAAAAAGATGAGTGGTGCACTGAGGAGCTTGTGGAGACAGAGAACTTTATCCATGAAAGCAAAGAGGGGAATGTATGAGAGTATAGTTATACCAACACTCTTGTATGGGTGTGAGACATGGGTTGTGAATGTTACAACAAGAAGAAGACTGGAGGCAGTGGAGATGTCATGTCTGAGGGCAATGTGTGGTGTGAATATAATGCAGAGAATCCGTAGTTTGGAGATTAGGAGGAGGTGTGGAATTACCAAAACTATTATCCAGAGAGCTGAGGAGGGGTTATTGAGATGGTTTGGACATATAGAGAGGATGGAACAAAATAGAATGACTTCAAGTGTATAAATCTGTAGTGCAGGGAAGGCGGGGTAGGGGTCGGCCTAGATAAGGTTGGAGAGAAGGGGTAAAGGAGGTTTTGTGTGCAAGGGGCTTGGACTTCCAGCAAGCGTGCATGAGCGTGTCAGATCGGAGTGAATGGAGACAAATGGTTTTAAGGACTATGTGCTGTTCGAAGGGTTTCAGGGAAACTGGCAGGCCGGACTTGATTCCTGGAGATGGGAAGTGCAGTGCCGGCACTCTGAAGGAGGGGTGTTAATGTTGCAGTTTTGTAGCTGTAATGTAAGCACACCTCTGGCAAGACAGTGATGGAGTGAATGATGATGAAAGTTTTTCTTTGTCAGGCCACCCTGCCTTTGTGGGAAACAGCCTGTGTGTTAATAAAAAAAAAAAATCCAGAAGAGTTTGGAGGGACATCTAAACTGTCATATCTGAGCGCCTCTGCAAAGACAGTGATTATGTATGAGTGATGGTGAAAGTGTTGAATGATTAAAGTTTTTTCTTTCTTTTTGGGGTTTTCTTTCTTTTTGGGTCACCCTGCCTCGGTGGGAAACGGCCGACGTGTTAAAAAAAAAATCCAGAAGAGCTTCACTGATAAGTGTGATGAGGCACAAGGCACTTCCAGAATGCAACTAAGTAGCAAGGGTTGTCAGTGGAAAATAAAAGAGTTGTTTATCAAAACATGTAGAACCAAAATTTTGTAAATAACTTATACTACAGCATGTAGTACCACCATTTTGTGCATCAGCTGAGTCTCTTAAGGCACATAATATCAAGATTGTTATGCACTATAGCAATTTTTAGCTGAACTTTTTCAATCTCTGCAACAAAATTGTGCTATGTGAAGTTGTGTAAGAGGGTTTACTGCAGTTCTAATTGTGTAACATTTACTTGTCAATTCACCAGTGAAGAGCATGTAAGACTCCATACCCCCGTAAAAAATTTTTTAACATGTCAGCCATTTCCTACCGAGGCAGGATAACCCAAAAAAAAAAAAAAAAAAAAACTTTCATCATCATTCAACACTTCCTTCGTCACTCATACATAATCACAGTCTTTGCAGAGGCGCTCAGATACGACAGTTTAGATGTACCTCCAAACTGCCAATATCACAAACCCCTCCTTTAAAGTGCAGGAATTGTACTTCCCATTTCCAGGACTCAAGTCCAGCTAACCGGTTTCCCTGAACCCTTTCCCAAATTATTACCCCATAGTTACAGTGGACCCCAGTTTACGTTATGCTCCAAACTCGAACAATTATGTAAGTGTATTTTTTTAAGTGTACAGTGGACCCCCGAGTTTCGTAAAAACTTTACTCCTGAAGTCTGCTCAAGTGCCATTACCGAATGAATTTACCCCCTTAAGAAAAAATGTCACGTAGGTTAGTCTATTTCAGACCCCCGAAAATACTTTTCCACAAGCACTTACAATATTATACTTACATAAATGTTCGATTTCCGGGGTTTACGAAACTCGGGGGTCCACTGTATTTGTAAGTGTATTTTTGGGGGTCTAAAATCTAATTTACATTATTCCTTATGGGAACAAATTCGTTTGGTAACGGCACTTGAACAGCATTCTGGAACGAAATAATGACGTAATCCGGGGGTCCACTGTATATAACATTACGTGAATCACCTTTTATAGGCAGCCTTAATGTGGTTGGGAGCCTGGGAGCCAAGAGTGTGGAGCTGCATCTTGTTAGCCACCACCTTCCACTGGTTCTGGTTCATCACACGGTTGAAGCCTCCGAGCTTCTGAACAACCTGCCAACCACAAACCATTACTTGTAAATTACACACATTTTCTCACATCACGCCTCTTGTATACCTTTCACCAGTTTCGAGGATTTTTCTGTCCTGGCAGCCAAGACTGAGGTTGGTTCTTCTTGTTGACAGCCTCGTTCACCAGGCTGTTGGTGTTAGTAGCCTGCAGCCTGGTGGACCGGACCAAGTGGTCAATCAGCCTGGCCTCAGGCCTGAAACTGGTCCCATCCATAGTATACATAATTTACCATAGTAGACTAATACATTTTTTTAAACACACTGACCATCTACTTCCTATTTTCCAGATGGTTCATTTGTATGAATAATTTGCAAGCATGTCTCCTTGTTATAACCCTGGTACACACTTTATCCTTGTCTACCTTGTCTATGCCCTCTGGTATTTTGCATGACATGATCACATCTCTTTAAGTTTCATGAGTCCATGTATGAAAATGATTACCTATGTGCACATGTATTCGGATGCTTTACCTTTTCTATATCTGAATTACATTACAGGGTAATATATAATGATATGATATAAGAAACACTTAAAGCTGATTATCCTATAATGCTTTATAACAGCTGAATAAATAAGTAAAATTTACACTACATGACATTACCTTAAATAATTTATAAAGATCTAGATCTTTATTGCCTACAGTTGGTCCACTATTGATTGGAGCTCCACACTCTTCCATAAACTTGTAGAGCTGAGCAACAAAGTGGTCCTTTTCTTCTCTGGGCTCATCATCTGAACTCTGGTAAACAAGTTGTGATTTTAGTCACTAATATGTATGTGGTTAGAAGTGAAACACGTTGCAGTTTATGAACAATATTCAAGATGGAGTGCTAAATCCTGTACAACAGCTGGTGAATGAGATATCAGGTTTGATCTACAAAAGGGTAACCTCAATATCTTTGATCAAGACCCTTTCACTAGCATCTAGTCAAGTGCATCCAACAATACTTAGTATACTTACATCAGAGTCCGATCCATCCCTATCTGAATCATCATCAGATACATCCATGCCAAAGAGTAAGTCCCGATCCCAATGGGGTGGAAGCTCGTCATTTGTCATGAAGAGAAGAGCTTTTTCTACAGCTATCTTCAGAGCACTCTGAGAAACCTTACTGCCAACTTCACGACTAAAAGGTGACGCTTCCTTCTTTGGTACTGTGTAACTGAAGATAATTAAACTTATTAAATTACTGAACTTATAAAAATATAAAAAGCATTAATTAAATATGAAGGCAAAGAAAATAGAAAGATATGGGATATATATTAGCAATGTATGATAAATGGTAGAGCTAATTCTAAAAAAAATTTAGAGACAAACAATGGAACTCTTTTTTTTATAGCATTTCAGAAGAAATGTGTTACACCAGGGTAGTCTACATACAGTAGACGAGTGCTTCGCCTCATTAAAGATGCGGTCCTGATCCAAGTAGCATAAAGTGAAAGTGCACAAAGTGAACTTGCTAAAACATGTAAAACCTAAAATTATATTTTAAGGCTTTGTAAACTGCACATCTTTTTGGGGGGCTAATATTTACCTATAACAAGTGAGGCTACCACAAGTTCACCATATACAGTGGTACCTCGAGTTACGATATTTTTTCGTTCGAGAATGCTGTTCAAGTGCCATTACCAAACGAATTTATCCCCATAAGGAATAATGTAAAATAGACTAGTCCTTTTACACCCCCAAAAATATACTTACAAAAGCATTTAAAAAAATAAACTTACATAAAAGGGCGATTTTGGGGACCATCGTAACTCGAGGTACCACTGTAGTTATAAACAGGAAAAAATGAAAAATTAAAAACAAAAGTCAAGAGTTATATTCCTTATACTACAGCACAATTAACCCTTTCAGGGTCTGTGCCGTGGTTCTACGACTTTGAGTTCTGGGTCCAAACCGTAGTTCTACGTCATGAGCTCAGCTCACTCAGATAAGCTTTGAGCGGTAAATTTGGGCCTAGATATCTATGTGGTAAGTGTGCACCACATAAAACAAATCCTGCAGCACACAGTGCATAATGAGAGAAAAACAAACCGTAATTTTCTATTAAAACAGCGACTTTGCAGTGTTTTTTCGTATACTTTTTATAGTTATATTTGCGATTTCTTGGTCTCATTTGATAGAATGGAAGATATATTACAGATATAGAGATGATTTTGATTGGTTTTAGTACTGGAAATGGCTTGAAACTGAGCTCAAAGTAGCGGAAATGTTAAATTTTTGCCGATGTTCAAGAGTAAACAAATGACCTCACACGTCTAATACGCCCCAGCTGGTGGGTCTAATATACGTTCACAAATGTGGTGATATTATTTGTACAATTATTATAATATTGCATAACAGTAAATCTTTCATTTTTTGGTTTGAATAAAAATTCATTATGTGAATAAAAAATCAAAATGGAATTCATTTGTAAAGACTGAAAATGTAACTAATGAACAGAGGAAATGTTAGTTTAGTGCCAGGAATGCCTGCAATGTTTATTCTGCACCCTATTTTGAAATTGGAATATTTTGAACTTTGAGTTAAATTAGCTAAATTACCAATTTCCAATCACTTTATTTTGGAGTTGAAACAGTTGACTGGGCGATTTCTTGTGCTCAATTGATAGAAGTAATACTAGTGAAATAGCTAAGAATTTGGTCAACTGGAATAATGTAATTGGCCTAAAATGGGAGTCAAAGTCGGCAAAATTGCCGATGCGTAAATATCGCTGACACATCAAAATTCGCGAGAGCATAATTTCGTCAATTTTCAATCAAATTACGTACTTTTTGTTTTATTACCTTCAGAAAAAGATTCTCTACCATTTCATAAGAAAAAATAAGATTTTTTTTTTTTTTTAAATTCTTGGACACTGGCGCACCCCTTCCAAAAATGGCCTTGGACCCTGAAAGGATTAACAGAAGAAGAATTGGAAAAAAAAAGATCCACAAAATTATGAGCTTACTGGATAGGAACTAAATGGCTATAGTATACCAAAAATAAATTCAAATGGTCAAAATACTGTCAATAATAATCCCCCCCCTCCCACACACACACCAGCAAACAAGTAGTCTGCTTTTCTGGATTGAAGTGTACATGTTATGAACCTGCAAATACTTATCTCCTTACTTTTTTCTTCCTTCCTCTCTCTCTCCCTCCATCAGTGGCTCCATCACCATGCTGGAACCCATCTTCATCTGGATAGGCAAGTATCTCCCTACCTTTTGCTCCCTCATTCCCTTCAATATGTTGGAACCCATCTTCCTCTGGATGGGCAAGTATCTCCCCACTCTTTGCTCCCTCCCTCCATCATCATGTTGGTACCCATCTTCCTCTGGATGGGCGAGTATTTTCTTTCAACTTGGCTTGGTGCGAGCCTCTCAAAGTGAAAAGCAGTCATTATAGCTTTGTTAAAAATATGCTTATTGAATTTTATTAGCTAAAATCTGTATTATCTTACATTTTTATAATAAATGACACTTTTAAACTAATTTTGAGTGATATTTAAATTGCTTTGGTTAAAACACCAAGCAGTGCTGGGCTTTAGTGATCACACAAGAACAAATTTATACTGTATACAACAAAGTACTGGAAGACTAGGAGGAGACACCTGATAATATAGTACAATGGTACCTCGAACTTTCGTTTTTCCTTTTGGGCCACCCTGCCTCGGTGGGAGACGGCTGACGTGTTGAAAGAAAGTACCTCGAGTTTCGAACAGCTCCCAACTCGAACAATTATGTAAGTGTATTATTGTAAGTGCTTTTGTAAGTGTATTTTTGGGGGTCTGAAACGAACTAATCTAATTTACATTATTCCTTATGGGAACAAATTCGTTCGGTAACGGCACTCGAACAACCTTCTGGAACGAATTATGGTCGAAACTCGAGGTACCACTGTATTTATATCAGGTCAAGGACACCTAATAACAAGATTTTCAAATTAGTGTAATTAGTGCCATAATACTGTAGAATGGTGGAACTACTGCCGTCACATTACATTGGAACCAGTGTGATGACAAAGCAGTACAGTCATACCCTGCCCTACGTTATTTCAGCCTATGTCAAATTTGCCTTTACGCCACTTTTCTAGAGCAAATTTCAGTACAGCGAATGTCATTACATCTGACTTTACCTCACAGCAACGTCACCTATGTCATTTTTTTAACTGTGTACGTTATTCTTCAAAAATATGACTTAAATATGTTTTTAGTGTTCCTTAAAATTTAGTAATACAGTGGACAACCCCGGATTTCGTACAGCTCCCAACTGGAACAATTATGTAAGTGTATTTTTGTAAGTGCTTTTGTAAGTGTATTTTTGGGGTCTGAAACGGACTAATCTAATTTACATTCGTCCTTACATTCCTTATGGGAACAAATTCATTCAGTAACGGCACTCGAACAGCGTTCTGGAAAGAATTGACAAAATCCGGGGGTCCACTGTAGTTACATTCTTTCGAGAGTTATATACGCTAGTTTTACAGTGTTTGTCATCATTTTAAGTAATTTTTAAGACATTATGTCCAGTTTACATAAAAAACCGGGTTACATCAAGGCTCTTGGAACCAATTAATGATGTAGGGTGGGGTATGACTGTATATTGGAATTAGTGTGATCACATATCAGTACATATAGTGGAACAAGTGCCATTACATTAGAGAAGAGCCTCTCCTCACATAATGACGAAGCTCTGTTCCTAAGACCTCGTTGGTAAACTAATTCATCGCTATAATGGTAGTGGGCTTGTGTCAATCATCTTTGATATTGTTTTAATGTTACCTTTGCACCATTTATAACATTTCTGGCATATTTTTAAATGTTTATACAGTAGTGTACTGTATATTGTAATAAACAAGAATAGAGGAAATCAGCTCTAATATAGTAGAACATTATTTTGGTATGCATACTGGTCAGCCCGTCGTAAGTCCGAGTCGTCAGTAAACGAGTACGTACGTCACTAAGTGAGAAGAGGCTGTATAATGGAACTTAGTACAGGTCGGCCATCACTAATCCGACACTAATTTCGGCAAGCCAATTTCAAATTTCCTGGGTCACCTCATCGATCTGCTGCTACTTGCTGCATAAACACTGTTGGTGTCACTTGGAAACTTTGAGGTGTATTTTCGTATGGTTTTTATGGTTGTATTCTCGTTTTTTTTGTCTCCTTTGACAGAATGGAAGATGTAATACAGAAATAGACAGGCTTTTGAATTGGTTTCAGAACGGAAAGTACCTTGAAACTGAGCTCAAAGTAGCAGAAATGTTTAACTTTTGCCAATGTTCAAGAGTAAACAAATCACGTCAGGCATCCAATACGTGTCCAAATGGCTGGTCTGATACATGGTCATGAATGGGTTGACACTATTTATACAATAATTTTTGTTTGAATAAAAATTCAGAATGGAAAGCAGGTGTAATATAAGAGGCCTGATGACATGACTAATGAAGAGAGGAAATGTTATTTTAGTGCCAGGAATGTCTGCACTGTTTATTCTGGACACTATTTTGAAATTGGTAACTTGAAATTTGTGTGAAATTGGCCAAATTACCAATTTTTGATCACTTTAATGGGTAATTGAAATAAGTAAATGGGTGATTTCTTGTACTCAATCGACAGTATAGAAGGAATACTAGCAAAGTAACTGAGTTTGGTCGACTGAAACAATGTAATTTGCCAGAAATAGAGTGTAAAGTGGGCGAAATCGCCGATGCATAAATATTGCTGAGACCACTAACTTTGCAAGAGCAAAATTCTGTAAATTTTCCATCAAATTTCATACTTTTAGTTTCATTATCTTTGGAAAAAGATTCTCTATCAATTCATAAGGTAAAATCATTTTTTTTTTTTTTTGACACGGGGAGCAAGTCTATGAGAAGGGGTCACGACAATGAAAGGGTTAACCAACCTGTACTGATTTACAGGGTATTTTAACCCGTTAACTGTCAAAACATATATACGTATACGTTTACACGTGTAGCGCTCCGACCTTGATTTTCCCCATTTGAAAGCACGTAAAAAAAAACGTATATATACGTTCGGAGCGCTAGCGGTAAAAACGTATATATATGTTTGGACAGTTAATGGGTTAAAGGTAGCATGAGGTGGTTAGCTGTTGGGTTAAGTGTATTCTAACCTAACAACTCTGTAATCTGGCAAAAATCACTAATCAGGCACCTTACAGGTCTCGATGCTGGATCAGTGATAGTCAACCTGTACTGTCACATTGTAGTACAGTGGACCCTCGGTTTTCGTTCACCTCCAAACTCGAACAATTATGTAAGTGTATTTTCGTAAATGCTTTTGTAAGTGTATTTTTTGGGGGTCTGAAATGACTAATCTAATTTACATTCATCCTTATGGGAACAAATTCGTTCGGTAACAGCACTCAAACAGCATTCTGGAAAGAATTTTCAACGAAAACCGAGGGTCCACTGTATAGTGAAACTAGCTCCATCACACTGTAGTGTAAAATGGTGGTATTAGTTCCATCACATTGCACTGTACAATGGTGATACTTGTTCCATCACGTTGCACTGTACAATGGTGATACTTGTTCCATCACGTTGCACTGTACAATGGTGGTACTAGTTCGATCATGTTGCATTGTACACTGGTAGAACTAGTGTCATCACACTGCATTGTACAATGGTAGAACTAGTGCCATCACACTGCATTGTACAATGGTAGAACTAGTGCCATCACACTGCATTGTACAATGGTAGAACTAGTGCCATCACACTGCATTGTACAATGGTAGAACTAGTGCCATCACACTGCACTGTACAATGGTAGAACTAGTGCCATTACATTGCACAGTTCAATGGTAGAACTAGTGCCATCACATTGCACTGTACAATGGTAGAACTAGTGCCATCACATTGCACTGTACAATGGTAGAACTAGTGCCATCACATTGCACTGTACAATGATAGAACTAGTGCCAGCACATTGCATTGCACAATGGTAAAACTAGTGCTATCACATTGCACTGAACAATGGTAGAACTAGTGTCATCACACTGCACTGTACAATGATGGAACTAGTGCCATCACAATGCACTGAAATTGAGAACTTTGCCTTAACTGTCAATACTTCAATTATTGACAACTGACTTTAATTAATTTAAAAAGCCTTTGGTGACACTAATTATCTATTCGGTGCTCGAGGAGCAAGAGAGAGAGAGCCAAGGCTGTGGTGTCCCATCTTCACTACACTCGATAAAGATCTTACAACATAACCCTGTTAAATCATCTTATACATCAAGTGAGGGACAACTGCACTCTCAAGTTTTCAGTGGTTGCAGCACTTACTACCTCTTGTTAACCATTCCATTTTTCTAGTGCTCTCTGCTAAGAAAAACTTTCTAGTATGTTTAGAAAAGTACTTCTTCCTGGTTTTCTTAGTTATACCCTCTTCTTCTGACTTAATAGGAATAAGTGTCTTGCCATTTTTTTTGACCTTTTATACTCTTGAATGTGGTTGTTTTCTCTTGTCCTTCTATCAGCTAAAAATGGTACATCCTGTGCTTTCAGCTTTTCCTTGTAACTCTTTTCTTTAATTTAAGAGTTGTTTAGTTGCATGTCTGGGCTTTATCAGGTTTATTCACATTTTTTCTGGAAGAGAAAGGAGGGTTGACAATACCACTGCAGCACATTACAATTCTGGCATTTTTTTCTTTGTCACCCTACCAGGGGTAGTTCCAGAGTTTATATACAGGAGCAGTTTGGGCGTGCCAATCTGAACTGGAAGAGGGGCTATAGGACTTGTCCTGAATCTGTGTTATTTTTATTGTTGGGAAGATCTGGGTGCTTACAGCCTTCCCCCCCTTTTACTACTAGCACTACACCCAACCTTGGTTAGAAACAACCAAAGTGGTTAACACCACATTTAAAAAAACCACATCTATACCAAATGACCAGATAATACACCAAATTCAAGTAAATTTTTGAAGTACGTTTGAAAATACAGTGGATCCTCGGCTAACGATCTTAATTCGTTCCAGGAGCTAGACCTTTACACAAAAAAATCAGTTATTCGAAACCTTATTTCCCATAAGAAATAATGTAAATACAATTAATCCGTTCCAGACATCCCAAAATATTCACAAAAAATTAATTTTTTAAAGAATAACTATAGTTTTACATACAGAAAACACACATAAATACTACATACAATATTAAATTTATAAATAAATATTGAAATAAACATTTAAAATAACATTTACTTACCTTTATTGAAGAGACTTGCTGGCATCTGGAAGATAGGGAGGAGTTAGTTTTTGGAAGGGGAATCCCCCTCCAAAAGGACTTCAAGTAACAAGTCCCTCTCTGGGGTTACTTCCCTTCTTGGTCTTTTAATGCCACTAGGACCAGCTTGAGAGTCACTAGAACTCTTCTTAGAAAAATAACTGTCCAGAGTCCTCTGTTTCTGGCGCCTGCTTAACATTTTCCTGAAGTGCAACATGGCTCTGTCACTGAACTGGTTGCACAGATGGCTCATTTCAGCTTGCTCAGGGTGGTTTGTTCAACACTCCCTCTTTCTCCTCCTGTGAAGCAATAACCTCAGCTCTGGTCTCATGCTGTTCCACTTCCAGCTCTTGCAGCTCTTCAGTTGTTAGCTCTACCCTGTGGTCCTCCACTAACTCTTCCACATCTTCACCACTCACCTCTAACCCCAGGCTGTTCCCCAATGCCACAATATCTTCCACAACAGGCACAGGGTTGTCAGGGTCAGCCTCAAATCCTTCAAAATCCCTCTTTTCAACACAATCTGGCCACAGTGGTCTCCAAGCAGAGTTCAAAGTCCTGGAAGTCACTCCCTCCCAAGCATTACCTACAAGGCCTATGCAATGCACGATATTGAAGTGATCTTTCCAGAACTCTCTTAGGGTCAATGCAGAGGCTGAGCTTACATCAAAGCACCTTTGAAACAATGCTTTGGTGTACAGTTTCTTGAAGTTGGAAATGACCTGCTGGTCCATGGGCTGGATGAGAGGAGTGGTGTTAGGAGGCAAGAACTTCACTGTGATGAAACTAAACTTTTTTTTATTTTTTTTTTATTAACACATCGGCCGATTCCCACCAAGGCAGGGTGGCACGAAAAAGATAAACTTTCATCATCATTCACTCCATCACTGTCTTGCCAGAGGGGTGCTTTACACTACAGTTATAAAACTGCAACATTAACACCCCTCCTTCAGAGTGCAGACACTGTACTTCCCATCTCCAGGACTCAAGTCCGACCTGCCGGTTTCCCTGAATCCCTTCATAAATGTTACTTTGCTCACACTTCAACAGCACGTCAAGTATTAAAAACCATTTGTCTCCATTCACTCCTACCAAATACGCTCACACATGCTTGCTGGAAGTCAAAGCCCCTCGCACACAAAACCTCCTTTAACCCCTCCCTCCAGCCTTTCCTAGGCCGACCCCTACCCCGCCTTCCCTCCACTACAATATATACACTCTCGAAGTCAATCTGTCTCGTTCCAGCCTCTCTACATGTCCGAACCACCTCAACAACCCCTCCTCAGCTCTCTGGATAATAGTTTTGGTAATCCCGCACCTCCTCCTAATTTCCAAACTCCGAATTCTCTGCATTATATTCACACCACACATTGACCTCAGACATGACATCTCCACTGCCTCCAGCCTTCTCCTCGTTGCAACATTCATCACCCATGCTTCACACCCATATAAGAGTGTTGGTATAACTATACTCTCATACATTCCCCTCTTTACTTCCATGGACAAAGTTCTTTGTCTCCACAGACTCCAAAGTGCTCCACTCACCCTTTTCCCCTCATCAATTCTATGATTCATTTCATCCTTCATAGACCCATCTCCTGACATGTCCACTCCCAAATATATGATTACATTCACCTCCTCCATACTCTCTCCCTCCAATCTGATATCCAATCTTTCGTCACCTAATCTTTTTGTTATCCTCATCATCTTACTCTTTCCTATATTCACCTTCAATTTTCTTCTTTTACACACCCTACCAAATTTATCCACCAACCTCTGCAACTTCTCTTCAGAATCTCCCAAAAGCACAGTGTCATCAGCAAAAAGCAACTGTGACAACTCCCACTTTGTATTTGATTCTTTATCTTTTAACCCCACACCTATTGCCAAGACCCTCGCATTCACTTCTCTTACAACCCCATCTATAAATATATTGAACAACCACGGTGACATCACACATCCTTGTCTAAGGCCCACTTTTACTGGGAAATAGTCCCCTTCCCTCCTACACACTCTAACCTGAGCCTCACTATCCTCATAAAAACTCTTCACTGCTTTCAGTAACCTACCTCCTATTCCATACACCTTCAACATCTGCCACATTTCCCCCATATCCACCCTATCATATGCCTTTTCCAAATCCATAAATGCCACAAAAACCTCTTTACCCTTATCCAAATACTGTTCACCTATATGTTTCACTGTAAACACTTGGTCTACACACCCCCTACCTTTCCTAAAGCCCCCTTGTTCATCTGCTATCCTGCTTTCTGTGTTACTCTTAATTCTTTCAATAATAACTCTACCATACACTTTACCAGGTACACTCAACAGACTTATTCCCCTATAATTTTTGAACTCTTTTTTTGTCCCCTTTGCCTTTATACAAAGGAACAATACATGCTCTCTGCCAATCCCTCTTCCATACATTTATTAAATAATAGCACCAACCACTTGAAAACTATATCCCCACCTGTTTTTAACATTTCTAACTTTATCCCATGAATCCCAGCTGCCTTACCCCCTTTCATTCTACCCACTGCCTCAGGAACTTCCCCCACACTCACAACTGGCTCTTCCACACTCCTACAAGATGTTATTTCTCCTTGCCCTATACACGAAATCACAGCTTCCCTGTCTTCATCAACATTTAACAACTCCTCAAAATATTCCCTCCATCTTCTCGATACCTCTAACTCTCCACTTAATAATTCTCCTCTCCTATTTTTAACTGTCAAATCCATTTGTTCCTAGGCTTCCTCAACTTATTAATCTCCCTCCAAAACTTTTTCTTATTTTCAACAAAATTTGTTGATAACATCTCACCCACTCTCTCATTTGCTCTCTTTTTACATTGCTTCACCACTCTCTTAACCTCTCTTTTTCTCTCCATATACTCTTCCCTCCTTGCATCACTTCTACTTTGTAAAAACCTCTCATATGCTAACTTTTTCTCCCTTACTACTCTCTTTACATCATCATTCCACCAATCGCTCTTCTTCCCTCCCACACCCACTCGCCTGTAACCACAAACTTCTGCTGAACATTCTAACACTACATTTTTAAATCTACCCCATACATCCTCGACCCCATTGCCTACACTCTCACTAGCCCATCTATCCTCCAAGGCATATGATAGAGTGGATAGGGGAGCAATGTGGCAAATGTTGCAAGTGTATGGAATAGGTAGTAAGTTACTGAAGGCTGTAAAGAGTTTTTATGAGGATAGTGAGGTTCAGGTTAGGGTGTGTAGGAGAGAGGGAGATTACTTCCCGGTAAAAGTAGGTCTTAGACAGGGATGTGTAATGTCACCATGGTTGTTTAATATATTTATAGATGGGGTTGTAAAAGAAGTAAATGCTAGGGTGTTGGGGAGAGTGGTGGGATTAAATTATGGAGAATTAAATGCAAAATGGGAGTTGACACAGTTACTTTTTGCTGATGATACTGTGCTTATGGGAAATTCTAAAGAAAAGTTGCAAAGGTGAGTGGACGAGTTTGGGAGAGTGTGTAAAGGTAGAAAGTTAAAAGTGAACATAGATAAGAGTAAGGTGATGAGGGTATCAAACGATTTAAATAAAGAAAAATTGGATATCACATTGGAGAGAGGGATTATGGAAGAAGTAAATGTTTTCAGATATTTGGGAGTTGACATGTCAGCGGATGGGTTTGTGAAGGATGAGGTTAACCATAGAATTGATGAAGGAAAAAAGGTGAGTGGTGCGTTGAGGTATCTGTGGAGACAAAAAACGTTATCCATTGAGGCAAAGAAGGGAATGTACGAAAGTATAGTGGTACCAACACTCTTATATGGGTGTGAAGCATGGGTTGCAAATGCTGCAGTGAGGAGGAGGCTGGAGGCAGTGGAGATGTCCTGTCTAAGGGCAATGTGTGGTGTAAATATTATGCAGAAAATTCGGAATGTGGAAATTAAGAGAAGGTGTGGAGTTACTAAAAGTATTTGTCAGAGGGCTGAAGAGGGGTTGTTGAGGTGGTTTGGTCATTTAGAGAGAATGGATCAAAGTAGAATGACTTGGAGAGCGTATAAATCTGTAGGGAAGGAAGGCGGGTAGGGGTCGTCCTAGAAAAGGTTGGAGGGAAGGGGTAAAGGAGGTATTGTGGGCGAGGGCTTGGACTTCCAGCAAGCATGTGTGAGCGTGTTAGATAGGAGTGAATGGAGACGAATGGTTTTTGGGACATGACGATCTGTTGGAGTGTGAGCAGGGTAACATTTTGTGAAGGGATTCAGGGAAACCAGTTAATTGATTTAATTGGACTTGAGTCTCTGGAAATGGGAAGTACAATGCCTGCACTTTAAAGGAGGGGTCTGGGATAGTGACAGATGGGAGGGACAATTCTCAGCTGTCGTATCTGAGCTCCTCTGCAAAGACAGTGATTATGTATGAGTGTGGTGAAAGTGTTGAATGATGATGAAAGTATTTTCTTTTTGGGGATTTTCTTTCTTTTTGGGTCACCCTGCCTCGGTGGGAGACGGCCGACTTGTTGAAAAAAAAAAATTACCTAAAACTAAACCCCTTTCTATACAAAGTTCAATCAAAGGGCTCCCATTATCATTTACACCTGGCACCCCAAACTTACCTACCACACCCTCTCTATATGTTTCTCCTACTTTAGCATTTAGGTCCCCTAACACAATTACTCTCTCACTTGGTTCAAAAGTTCCTATACATTCGCTTAACATCTCCCACAATTAAACACTTGTTGGGGGAGGAATTCTTCAGCCTCTATGAACCCCTTAAATTCACTCTCAAATTTTTGAGCTGCACGTTTGTCTGAGCTGGCTGCCTCACCATGCCTCACAACACTGTGTATGCCACTACGTTTCTTAAACCTCTCAAACCAGCCTCTGCTGGCTTTAAAATAACTTGCCTCACCACTGGTTCCAGGCATTGTCTTGACAAGATCTGTGTGCAACTTCCTTGCCTTTTCACAAATTATCGCCATGGAAATACTATCACCCGCTATCTGTTTTTTATTGATCCACACCAGCAATAACTTCTCAACCTCATCCACTGTTTTCGATCTTTGTTTCATAAACATATCAACCCCTTTTGCAACATTAGTGCTACAAACTAGCAATACCCCGGCGGATAGTAAACAGGGGGATGCCCTGCGAAATACTGAAGATAAATTACCAAAAACTGATGAAGGCTCCATTGTCAGCACTAGAGTTGAAGATAGAAACGAGAGTGTCAGGAGAATGAGCAACAGTTTTCTTTGATGATTTTGGAAAGTTGCTTTGAATATATCATTATATACTAAGAGGATTCTCTGATGTTTAAGGAGTGTTTCTGAATAAAATTTATGGTTATAAAGCATAAGCTTCCTTGATTTCTTTTCTCTTTGCCAGTACAGTGGACCCCCGAGTTTCGTAAAAACTTCATTCCAGAAGCCTGCTCAAGTGCCCTTACCGAACGAATTTACGTCCTTAAGAAACAATGTCATGTAGGTTAGTCTATTTCAGACCCCCAAAAATACACTTACAAAAGCACTTACAATATTATACTTACATACTTGCACGATTTCCGGGGTTTACGAAACTCGGGGGTCCACTGTATAGTGGTGATAGTAGATTGTTTTTTTCCGTACATCCTTGCAAGCTCACCCACACGTACGCCACTCTCATATTTTTTAACAATCTCTTTCTTCAGTTCGATGGTGTTCCTCACTCTCTTTACCACAGGGATGCCACTAGGAAACTTCTTTGGACCCATTGTGACTTATTTCACAGTGACAATCACTAAACCACCAAAAAAGACACCAAATGTATTGTGAATGTTTGAAAGAGCACACTGGATATTGTTCACTCAAGTGTAAACAATGCTGGACTGGCATCCTGGGAGGAGGCGCGCAAGTGCAGAGCGGGCAGACAGGTTTTGTACGTATCGCTAATCAACCGCTAACCAAGTAAATATCGCTACCTGAGAAAAATATTGACCGTAAAAAGCAACCGTTAACTGAACAAATCGTTATCTGGAATGATCGTTAGCCGAGGGTCCACTGTAATTCAGAAAATAATTTCAGTTGTTGTGCCCCATCGGTGTTGGTGGGCCCTCAGCAGCAGTGATACAGAGAGTTAATTTGGTATTTATAGACTATTGGGATTTCTTAAACTCTCCTAACACACTGGAGACTTGTCATATAGTAGTTATTGAGGACAAATATAATACGAAGACACTTGCTGCACAGATGTTTTGCCCTTTATCAAGTCATACAAGGAGTGTAGCAACAGAACATTATATACAAGTGGCTATGTGAGGTCCAGTGTGAACATTATATACAAGTGGCTAAGTGAGGTAAAGTGTGCCACCGTCTTCCTGAATGGAAGTGGGAGTCACCTGCAGGATGAGAGTGGGTATCTGAGTCACCCAATAGCTCTACCAACACAAAATGATTTTAGCCAATAGTTTGTCAACACTAAGTGACCTTCATACTCTTAGAGATCTGTATGAATGTTGATTAAAAACAGTCTTCTAGCCTTTAGGTTTTCCTTAATAAGCTCTGCAGGTGTCTAATTCATGAGATGTACATGTTTCTCTCTATAACACAGGTATTGCTTTAATGGCTTCCTTTACTTAAATTCAAGGAGTCTGACTTTATAGGTGTTACTCCTAGACATGATTCTTAATACATGAAATTGGCCTGCAAACCATAAATGAATAAATACTGAAGCTGGGAAAACACCAAGAACTAAGCTCTGCATCTGTAGCTACATATATGTTTTAGTGCATAAATATTACACAATATTAAGTTGCTTCTAAAAAGAAGCAAGAAAAAAATTAACTAAGCTGCAGAAAACTAAAGTTCTGACTGAAAAAGTGGGAGAAGTAACCATCAGAAGGAATAACTAAGGAAATGAAGTTGATCACACAAGATAAACTCTACTTACTAAAGTTGAACTCTACTTACTATCTCCCATCCTGGAAAGATCTGACAAGATAATCTTTTTTTGTCTCAATCTTGACAGAGTCTTGGGATGTAGGTGCAACAACTAACCCAGGGAACCAATTATCCTTCTGTTTTTTCTTATCTCCAAGTTCAACACAAACAACTTTTCCAATGTCAGATTCCCACTCCTCCCTCCGAGAACGATGCCGCTTGTGTACATCATCGTCATCATCGTCGTCACCGCCAGATTCGTCCCCTTCCCTGAAAGAAAATATAACTATATTAATTCAGGGAAACTGGTTGGCTGGACTTTAATCCTAGAGGTGAGAAGTATAGTGCCTGCACTCTAAAGGAGGGTTGGGGATATTTGCTGTCTGGAGTGATATCTGAATGGTCATATCTGCGCACTTCTGCAAAAAGAATGATTGTGTGAATGATGGTGAAAGTGTTTCCTTCTATTTTGAATCACCCTGCCTTGGTGGGAGAGAGCCAGCATGTTGGGGGGGGGGGATTTACACCCTTATTCAACAGAGAGCTGCCATCCTGACATATCAATAAAATAAAATCATGTTAAATACAATGATATACCTTTGAAGATTTTCGAGAGTTTAACTACTCTCGGAGCCCAGTCATGGGCCAGGCTCATCTGGTGCTTGCCTGGTCAACCAGGCTGTTGCTGCTGGAGGCCCGCTGCCCCACATATCCATCACAGCCTGATTGATCTGGCACCTGGTGAAGATACTTGTCCAGTTTCCTCTTGAAGGCTTCTACACTTGTTCCAGCCATGTTTCTGATATCTTCTGGTAAGATGTTGAATAGTCTGGGACCCTGGACGTTGATACAGTGCTTCCTTATTGTCCCCCACCACACCCCTGCTCCTCACTGGGTTTATTTTACACTTCCTCCCATATCTCTCACTCCAGTATGTTATGGCAGTGTGCAGATTTGGGACCAGGCCCTCTAGTACTTTCCAGGTATATAATTTTTTTTTTTTTTTTTTTCAACAAGTCGGCCGTCTCCCACCGAGGCAGGGTGACCCAAAAAGAAAGAAAATCCCCAAAAAGAAAAAACTTTCATCATCATTCAACACTTTCACCACACTCATACATAATCACTGTCTTTGCAGAGGAGCTCAGATACGACAGCTGAGAAAAGTCCCTCCCAGCTGTCACTATCTCAGACCCCTCCTTTAAAGTGCAGGCATTGTACTTCCCATTTCCAGGACTCAAGTCCAACTAAATCAATTAACTGGTTTCCCTGAATCCCTTCACACAATGTTACCCTGCTCACACTCCAACAGATCGTCATGTCCCAAAACCATTCGTCTCCATTCACTCCTATCTAACACGCTCACACATGCTTGCTGGAAGTCCAAGCCCACAAAACCTCCTTTACCCCTTCCCTCCAACCTTTTCTAGGACGACCCCTACCCCGCCTTCCTTCCCCTACAGATTTATACGCTCTCCAAGTCATTCTACTTTGATCCATTCTCTCTAAATGACCAAACCACCTCAACAACCCCTCTTCAGCCCTCTGACAAATACTTTTAGTAACTCCACACCTTCTCCTAATTTCCACATTCCGAATTTTCTGCATAATATTTACACCACACATTGCCCTTAGACAGGACATCTCCACTGCCTCCAGCCTCCTCCTCGCTGCAGCATTTGCAACCCATGCTTCACACCCATATAAGAGTGTTGGTACCACTATACTTTCGTACATTCCCTTCTTTGCCTCCATGGATAACGTTTTTGTCTCCACAGATACCTCAATGCACCACTCACCTTTTTCCTTCATCAATTCTATGGTTAACCTCATCCTTCATAAATCCATCCGCTGACACATCAACTCCCAAATATCTGAAAACATTTACTTCTTCCATAATCCCTCTCTCCAATGTGATATCCAATTTTTCTTTATTTAAATCGTTTGATACCCTCATCACCTTACTCTTATCTATGTTCACTTTCAACTTTCTACCTTTACACACTCTCCCAAACTCGTCCACTAACCTTTGCAACTTTTCTTTAGAATCTCCCATAAGCACAGTATCATCAGCAAAAAGTAACTGTGTCAACTCCCATTTGCATTTAATTCTCCAAAATTTAATCCCACCCCTCTCCCCAACACCCTAGCATTTACTTCTTTTACAACCCCATCTATAAATATATTAAACAACCATGGTGACATCACACATCCCTGTCTAAGACCTACTTTTACCGGGAAGTAATCTCCTCTCTCCTACACACCTAACCTGAGCCTCACTATCCTCATAAAAACTCTTTACAGCCTTCAGTAACTTACTACCTATTCCATACACTTGCAACATTTGCCACATTGCTCCCTATCCACTCTATCATATGCCTTTTCTAAATCCATAAATGCAATAAAAACTTCTCTACCTTTATCTAAATACTGTTCACATATATGCTTCACTGTAAACACTTGATCTACACATCCCCTACCCATTCTAAAGCCTCCTTGCTCATCTGCAATCCTACTCTCTGTCTTACCTCTAATTCTTTCAATAATAACCCTGCCATACACTTTACCTGGTATACTCAGTAAACTTATTTCCCTATAATTTTTACACTCTCTTTTATCCCCTTCCCTTTATATAAAGGAACTATACATGCTCGCTGCCAATCCCTAGGTACCTTCCCTCTTTCATACATTTATTAAACAAAAATACCAACCACTCCAGCACTATATCCCCCCCTGCTTTTAACATTTCTGTCATGATTCCGTCAATTCCAGCTGCTTTACCCCCTTTCATTCTACGTAATGCCTCACGCACCTCCCCCACACTCACATCCTGCTCTTCTTCACTCCTAACGATGTTGTACCTCCTGGCCAGTACATGAAATTATCGCCTCCCTCTTTTCATCAACATTTAAAAGTTCCTCAAAATATTCCCGCCATCTACCCAATACCTCCAGCTCCCCATCTACTAACTCCCCTACTCTGTTTTTAACTGACAAATCCATTCGTTCCCTAGGCTTTCTTACCTTGTTTATCTCACTCCAAAATTTTTCTTGTTTTCAGCAAAATTTCTTGACAGAGCCTCTCCCGTTCTTTCATCCGCTCTTCTTTTGCACTCTCTCACCACTCTCTTCACCTTTCTTTTACTCTCCATATACTCTGCTCTTCTACTAACACTTCTGTTTTGTAAAAACCTCTCATAAGCTACCTTTTTCTCTTTTATCACACCCTTTACTTCTTCATTCCACCACTCACTCCTCTTTCCTCCTGCACCCACCCTCCTATAACCACAAACTTCTGCCCCACATTCTAATACTGCATTTTAAAACTATCCCAACTCTCTTCAACCCCCACTACTCCTACTTGCACTAGCCCACCTTTCTGCCAATAGTTCCTTATATCTCACCCTAACTTCCTCCTCCCTTAGTTTATACACTTTTACCTCTCTCTTACTTGCTGTTGCCATTTTCTTTTGTCCCATCTACCTTTTACTCTAACTGTAGCTACAACCAAATAATGATCTGATATATCCGTTGCCCCTCAATAAACATGTACATCCTGAAGCCTACTCATCAACCTTTTATCCACCAATACATAATCCAACAAACTACTTTCCTTACGTGCTATATCATACCTTTATATTTATTTATCCTCTTTTTCATAAAATATGTATTACTTATTACCAAACCTCTTTCTACACATAGCTCAATTAATGGCTCCCCATTTACATTTACCCTGGCACCCCAAATTTACCTACTACTCCATCCACAACATTTTTACCCACTTTAGCATTAAGATCCCCAACCACAATTACTCTCTCACTTGGTTCAAAACTCCCACACACTCACTCAACATTTCCCAAAATCTCTCTCTCTCCTCTACACTTCTCTCTTCTCCAGGTGCATAAACACTTACTATAACCCACTTTTCACATCCAACCTTTATTTTACTCCACATAATCCTTGAATTTATACATTTATATTCCTTCTTTACCTGCCATAACTGATTATTCAACATTATTGCCACTCCTTCTTTAGCTCTAACTCTATTTGAAACCCCTGATCTAATCCCATTTATTTCTCCCCACTGAAACTCTCCTACCCCTTCAGCTTTGTCTCACTTAAAGCCAGGACATCCAGCTTCTTTTCATTCATAACATCTACAATCATCTCTTTCTTATCATTCGCACAACATCCACGCACATTCAAACATCCCACTTTGACAATTTTCTTCTTCTTCTTTTTAGTAAGCTATACAGGAAAAGGGTTACTAGCCCATTGTTCCGGCATTTTAGTTGACTTTTACAACACGCATGGCTTACGGAGGAAAGATTCTTATTCCACTTCCCCATGGATATGAAAGGGAAAAGCAATAAGAACAAGAACTATTAAGATAAAATCAAAGAAAACTCAGATGAGTGTGTATACAATAAACGTGTACATGTTTGCGTAGTGTGACCTAAGTGTAAGTAGAAGTAGCAAGACGTACCTGAAATCTTGCATGTTTATGAGACAGAAAAAAGACATCAGCAATCCTACCATCATGTAAAACAGTTTCAGGTTTCTGTTTCACAGTCACCTGGCAGGATGGTAGTACCTCCCTGAGTGGTTGCTGTCTACCAGGCATATATTATCATGTATCTCTCTCTCCTCCGCTCCAATGAGTACATGTTCAAGACTTGAAGGCATTCCCAATAATTTAGATGTTTCACTGGCTCAATGTGAGCCACAAACGATCTCTGTATTTGTTCCAGCTCTGATATTTCTCCTGTTTGAACAAGGCCATCAGCACTGAGCAATATTCTACGTGAGGGAGCACTAGCTATTTGAAGAGTGTCACCATCGGCATTATTTACCTTGTTTTGAAAGTTCTCAATACCCACCCCATCATCTTCCTGGCTGTTGTGATCTTTGTCTTGTTATGGTCTTTAAAAGAAAGATCAGCAGACATAATTATTCCCAAGTCCTTTATGTGTTCCTTTCGTTTCATTTAGTGACCCTCTTGAGTTTTGTATATAGTGTTCCTTTTGAGTTCTTCATTCTTTCCATACCTAAGCAGCTGAAACTTATCACCATTGAACGCCATGTTGTTCTCCACTGCCCACTGGAAAACCCTGCTTATGGCTTCCTGTAATTTTTCAGTGTCCTCTACCATAGTGACTTTCATTCTTTCTTTAGTGTCATCTGCAAATGATGATACAAAAGTGTGCCAGGTGTTTTTATCTGTCTGCTATGAGGATGAGAAACAGCAGAGGTGCCAGGACAGTGCCTTGGGGCAATGAGCTTTTGACCACTCTGATGCTGGATCTTACTCTGTTTACTACTACTTTTTGTGTTCTGTGTTAGAAACCCGAAAATCCATCTGCTTACCTTCCCCATAATGCCCATGGCCCTCATTTTGTGCATTATCACTCCATGATCGCATTTGTCAAACGCCTTTGCAAAATCTGTGTAAATCACATCTGCATTTTGGTCGTCTTCCAATGCCTCCGTAATTCTGTCATAATGGTTCAGCAGCTATGACAGGCATGATCGTCCTTCTCTAAAACAATGCTGGTTCGGGTTTTGCTGGTTGTACTGGTCCATGAAATTTGTAATCTGCCATCTCATCACTCTTTTGAAGATTTTTACTGGTCTGTAATTTTTAGCTAGTGCTCTACTACCTCCCTTATGCAAAGGAGCTATGTCTGCACTCTTTAACCCTTTGGGGGTCCAAGGGGTCTCTCTGAAACTCGTTCTCAGGGTCCACGAATTTCAAAAAAAAAAATATACATTATTTTTTCTTATGAAATGATAGAGAATCTTTTTTCCGATCATAATGCCACAAAAATTATGAAATTTGATCGAAAACTAACGTAATTATGCTTTTGCGAAGTTAGCGGTATCCATGACATTTACGCATCAGCGATTTCGCCCACTTTGAGCCCTATTTTCGGCAAATTCCAATGTTTCAGTCTACTAAAATTATAGCTATTTCGCTATAACTCCATTTCTTCTATCGACTGAGTACAAGAAACTGCCTATTTACCAATTTCAACTACCCAAAATAGTGGTCAGAAAATGGCAATTTGGCCAATTTACCACAAATTTCAAACGATGCCAATTTCAAAATAGGGTCCATAATAAACAAGGCAGACATTCCTGGCACTAAAATAACATATTCTCTGTTCATTAGTCACGTCTCCAGGCCCCGCTTACATTACTTTTGCTTTCCATTTTGAATTTTTATTCTCACAAAAAAATAGAAGATTTACTGTTATGTATACAACTGCATCATTGTAAAAATGGTATAAATAATATCAGCGCACTTGTGCAAGAATATTAGACTCTCCAGTTGATGTGTATTGGACGCATGGTGTGATTTGTTTACTCTTGAACATCGGCCAAAATCGAACATTTTCGCTACTTTGCGCTCAGTTTCAAGGTACTTGTCATCATGAAACTAGTCAAAATTATCTCTATTTCTGTAATACATCATCTATTCTATAAAATGAGACTAAGAAAACGAGAATACAGTGGACCCCCGAGTTTCGTAAAAACTTCATTCCAGAAGCCTGCTCAAGTGCCATTACCGAACGAATTTACGTCCTTAAGAAATAATGTCACGTAGGTTAGTCTATTTCAGACCCCCAAAAATGCACTTACAAAAGCACTTACAATATTATAATTACATAATTGTATGATTTCCGGGGTTTACGAAACTCGGGGGTCCACTGTACAAGCATAAATACCATACAAAATACAGGTATCCCTCCCACCAAATCATATTTAAGTTTCCCGCCACCCGAGCGTCCCTACTACCTTCCCTCCGACCGGGAAGCCAGCCCACCCACCACTCACTCACTGAGTGTTTTGTTTGTTCATTATTTGTTATTAAACTACAGTATAACATGTACAGTGGTACCTCGACTTACGATGTTATTATCTTACGTTATATTCGATAACCGATATTTATAACGTAAGAAATTTGAATGCGACTTACGATGTTTGATTCGTCTAACGACATTCGTACCGGACGTGTCCGCTTGGCGCCCAGCTGAGCGCGCACTCCAGGGAGCGTCAGTGTGCTATTGTTTACAAGTGAGACCACCCACCCACACCCACGCATTCATACCAGTATATTGTCATTATTCCACTGTTTTTAGTGCTTGCAACTGCTAAATAAGCCACCATGGGCCCCAAGAAAGCTCCTAGTGCCAAGCCTGTGGTAAAGAATGTGCAAGGAGTGAAGCATTTATGCAGGGAGTGTAGCAGGCATGCAGGGAGTGTAGCAGGCATGCAGAGAGTGTAGCAGGCATGCAGGGAGTGTAGCAGGCATGCAGGGAGTGTAGCAGGCATGCAGGGAGTGTAGCAGGCATGCAGGGAGTGTAGCAGGCATGCAGGGAGTGTAGCAGGCATGCAGGGAGTGTAGCAGGCATGCAGGAGTGTAGCAGGATGCAGGAGTGTAGCAGGCATGAGGGAGTAGAGCATGCAGGGAGTACAGGCATGCAGGGAGTGTAGCAAAGATGCAGAGGAGTGTAGCAGGGAGGTGCGATGAGGGAGTGTAGCAAGGCATGCAGGGAGTGTAGCAGGATGCAGGGAGTGTAGCAAGGATGCAGGGAGTGTAGCAAGGATGCAGGGAGTGTAGCAAGGATGCAGGAGTGTAGTAGGCATGCAGGAGTGTAGCATTCATGCAGGGAGTGTAGCATTCATGCGGAGTGTAGCATTCATGGGGAGTGTAGCATTCATGCAGGGAGTGTAGCATTCATGCAGGGAGTGTAGCATTCATGCAGGGAGTGTAGCATTCATGCAGGGAGTGTAGCATTCAAAGAAAAAGGCCAGTAACCCCAGAAAAGGACTTGGTACCTGCAGTGTTAATGGAAGGGATTCCCTTCCAAACACTAGCATACTACTCCACCTTCTCCTCCTCCTCCGTCCTCCACACATCAACAACTCTTCAATAAATGTAAGTGACATGTTATTGTTCAATATTTGCATGTGTATTTAGGTATTCTTTATTAAATTATTTATTATTTAATGTCAAAAAGTTCTAAAAAATATTTTATTTAACTACTTTTGGAAGTCTTGGACGGATTAAATTTATTTCCATTATTTCTTATGGGGAAAATTGATTCGTCTAACGATTGTTTCGCCTTAAGATATGCCCTCTCTGACGGATTAATATCGTAAGTCGAGGTACCACTGTATGTAGTACTATATAGTACAATATTTTACTATGTTTTCATGCGTTTTATGATTGTTCATGGTTCAATAGGTTAAGGAAGCAGTAAGTAATGAATGTACTAAATAAAGGTTATCTATCTATTACATTTATTCCAAATTGATATCAGAAACATGATAAATACCCTAGAACTGTAATAAAGATGCTGAAATGAATAATATATGCCATATTATATGAGTGGGGTAACAGAGCAGGCACAGACCGCCACCATAAAAGATGTTTACATCAGGGTAAACATGCCTAAATCACTCTTGTTATAAGAACAAATGCAAAATAGCATTTATTATTTTAGAATAATAATAATTTATAATAATTGATCTGGAACACTTTAAATGTCATCAGCATTTGGTAGCTGACATTTAGAGCACTCCACAGCAATTATTATTATTATTTATTATTATTATTTCCCTACAATATATTGTTGGGAAATAATATTATTATTATTATTATTATTATTTTCTTACAATATATTGTAGGGAAATAATAATAATAATAATAATTAATAATAATTGCTGTGGAGTGCTCTAAATGTCAGCTACCAAATACTGATGACATTTAAAGTGTTCCAGATCAATTATTATAAATTATTATTATTCTAAAAATAATGCTATTTTTGCATTTGTTCTTATAACAAGAGTGATTTAGGCATGTTTACCCTGATGTAAACATCTTTTATGGTGGCGGTCTGTGCCTGCTCTCTTACCACTCATATAATATGGCATATATTATGCATTTCAGCATCTTTATTACTGTTCTAGGGTATTTATCATGTTTCTGATATCAATTTGGAATAAATGTAATAGATAGATAACCTTTATTACTAATATTAGTGTAATTACACAACATTTTATTAGCACTAAGGCTAACATCCAACACCCATGACGACTCACCAGACACTGAATGTTACTGCGCCTCTCCCTCCCTCCAATAGCTCCTCCCACTTCGTAACGATGTTAGATGGTGAATTTAATGTAATTTTCTGTAAGCTTAACTCGTTGTATGTGTATTTTACTTTTTTATTGTTTTCTGTAATATATGAGTTATGCAAATTAAAATAAAGTTATGAAGTTGGAGTTTCATTTTTTGTTCTAATGTATACATATTTAATTCAACATTTGGCATCATTACAAAGAGGGAGAAGAAGCAGTGTGTCAGAAACTTGATTCCCCATGACACTTCAAAACACTTTAAAATACTTATTGTATAATTATACTATTACAGGCCTCCCTCCACAGCCAGCTCATGTCAAAATAACATGTATATAGTACATTATTTTACGATGTTTATATGTGTTTTATGATTGTTCATGGTTCAATAGGTTAAGGAAGCAGTATTATATTATAATATTTCCCTACAATATATTGGGGCACCAAACATTCGCGATTTTTCAACATCCATGAGGCTCTTGATCCCCTAACCCTCGCGAATGTTGAGGGATACCTGTAGACTGCAAAGTCGCTGTTTTAAACAAAAAACACGGTCATTTTTTTTTCCTCATTATGCACTGTGTGGTGCAGGATTTTTTTTATACTGTGCACATTGACCGCACAGACCCATTTAGGCATACTAGTACGTCACTAACCCAAGGGCGTAAAACGTACTAGTACGACCAAAACCCCGAAAGGGTTAAGGCCTCCGGTATTTCACCTAGATCTAAGCTCTTTCTCCAAAGAATACTGAGGGCTCGTGCTAGTGGTACTTTGCACTTATTTATAAATAGAGCATTCCATGAATCTGGTCCAGGTGATGAGTGGGCATGTTGGCCATTTCTTTTTCAAAATCTATGGGATTTGTACTAATGTCAGTTAGTTGGTGTGCACGGCCTTCTGCTGGAGTGAAAAATATTTCTGCATTTTCTACCTTGCTGTCATTTAGTGGGTTGCTGAACACCGACTCATACTGTTCTTTTAGGATTTCACTCATTTCCTGTTCTTTGTCAGTATATACGAGTCTCCTCTCAATAATGGTCCAATTCTACAGGTAGTTCTTAGCTTGGATTTTGCATAGGAATAGAAATATTTTGGGTTTCTTGCAATATCCTGTATGGCCCATTGTTCCCTTTGTACTTCTTCTGTTAGGTATGACATCCTAAGTTTTTGCTCTAATTCAGTGATCACTCGACTAAGACTATCTTTCCTCAGTTGCAACATATTTGTGTTTTTAAGCAATTCAGTAACCCGTTTTCTTCTTCTGTACCATCTCCTATGCTCTCTCTCTATATCTCAACTTCTTGTATGCTTCTGTATTCAGCTTCTCTAGGTACTGGTGGGGTTTAGGGCACTCATGTCTGATTCCCAGGATATGTCTGCTAGCTCTTGGTTTATTTTATTCCAGTCAATTCTATGGTTGTTAAAATTAAACTTACTGAACATCCCATCTCTAACATTAGTGATGCAGTTCCCTAACCCTGAGTTAATACTCATTTGTACTTCTATGATGTTGTGATCAGAGTACAGTGGTACCTCAGTTTTCGTCGATAATTCATTCAAGAATGCTGTTCGAGCGCCGTTACCGAACGAATTTGTTCCCATAAGGACAAATGTAAATTAGTATATTAGTCCGTTTCAGACCCCCAAAAATACACTTACAAAAGCACTTACAATAATACTTACGAAAACCGAGGTACCACTGTATATACAGTGGACCCCCGGAAATCGGCCACCTCCCAACTCTAACAATTATATAAGTGTATTTTTGTAAGTGCTTTTGTAAGTGTATTTTTGGGGGTCTGAAACGACTACTCTAATTTACATTTGTCCTTATGGGAATAAATTCGTTCGGTAATGCCACTCAAACAACATTCTGGAATGAATTATGGCCAATTTCCGGGGGTCCACTGTACATTGTTTTTCTAACTTATGTCTCTGATTAGCTCCTCATTGTTTGTGAATAACAAATCCAGGGTATTTTCATTTCTAGTGGGATCAATTATCTGTTGGTTCAATGAGTACTTTTCACAAAACCTCATTAGTTCCCTGGTATGTGCCTGTTGAGCCAGGATGCTTCCCAGAGATAGTTCTGGTGTGACATTGCATTGCACCATCTTCCATTTTACACAAGGGGGATTGAAATCTCCAAGGAGTAAAATATTTGGTGTGGGATTTTCTAGCCTATCCAGACAGCTATCTATCTTCCTTAACTGATCTGTGAATTCCTCAGCAGTTGCTGATGGTGGTTTGTATACTAGGATAATTACCAAATTCCCATTTTCAACTTTTAACCTTTTGACTGTTTTGGTCGTATATATACGTCTTACGAGCCACTGTTTCGGACGTATAAATACTCACAAATTCTAGCGGCTTCAAATCAAGCGGGAGAAAGCTGGTAGGCCCACATATGAGAGAATGGGTCTGTGTGCGCTGTATAAAAAAATCCTGCAGCACGCAGTGCATAATGAGAGAAAAAAAACTGACCGTGTTTTTGGATTAAAACGCCGTCTTTGAGGTGTATTTTCGTATAGTATTTATGGTTGTATTCTCTTTTTTATGGTCTCATTTGATAGAATGGAAAACATACTACAGAAATATGGATGATTTTGATTAGTTTCATGATGAAAACGACCTTGAAATTGAGCTCAGTAGGGGAAATGTTTGATTTTTGCAAATGACCAAGAGTAAACAAATCACGCCACACGTCCAATACACATCAATTGGTAAGTCTAATATTCTTTCACTAGTGCACTGATATTATTTATACCCTTTTTACAATAATGCAATAGTCTGCATAATGGTAAATCTATTTTTTGTGTGAATAAAAAATCAAAATAGAAAGCAAGAGTAATATAAGAGGGGCCTAAAGACGTGACTAATGAACAGATAACATCTTATTTTAGTGCCAGGAATGTCTGCATTGTTTATTCTGGACCCTATTTTGAAATTGACAACTTTTTTATTTTGCATGAAATTGGCCAAATTGCCAATTTCTGACCACTTTATTGGGTAGTTGAAATCGGTAAATTGGTGGTTTCTTGTACTCAATCGATAGAACAAATAGAGTTCTAAAGAAATAGCTATGAGTTTGGTCGACTGGAACAATGGAATTGGCCGAAAATAGGGCTCAAAGTCGGCGAAATTTCCAATGCGTATATATACATATCGCTGAGATCACCAAGTTCGCGAGAGCGTAATTCCGCATGTTTTCCATCAAATTTCATACTTTTGGTGTCATTACCATCGGGAAAAGATTCTCTATCATTTCATTAGAAATTTTTTTTTTTTTTTTAAATTTTGCAACAACAGGAGAGCACTCAGGATTAGAGGTTGCGACAGTCAAAGGGTTAATGCCTAGGATTTCTACTACAGTGGACCCTCGCCATTCGAACACTCCAAAACTCGCCCTTTTATGTAAGTATATTTTTGTAAGTGCTTTTACAAGTGTATTTTTGGGGGTCTGAAATGGACTAATCTAATTACATCATTCCTTATGGGAATAAATTCGTTTGGTAACAGCACTTAAACAGCATTCTGGAATGAAGGTGAGTTTTGGAGTGTTCGAATAGCGAGGGTCCACTGTATATCCTTCGTAGAGTTCAGCACTTCTGTGCAACAGAAATAATCTTTCACATAGTCCTACTCCTCCCTGTGACCTATTAATTCTATCACATCCATACATTTTATAGTTTTCTATCTTTCTCTCTCTGTCCAAAACATCCCTTGTGTGTGTTTCTGTAAATGCCCCAAACAGGGCATTCGCTTCTGAGAGGAGCCCACTGACATAACTAACTTTGTCGTTTTTATTTGATTTCAGACCCTGATGTATGCAAGTATGAAGCAGGAATTACCATTTGGGATGTTTTGTTTTGCTTTGTGTTTCGTTAGTACCACTGGTGATGTATTACCTGGTATGGTCCTTGGTGTACATACCCCTGGTTTCTACAGTACGTACTGGAACATTCTGTCTCTGTCCACCTTGTCTATTCCTCTCAGTATTTTATATGTCGTTATCATGTCCCCCCTATCTCTCCTGTCCTCCAGTGTCATCAGGTTGATTTCCCTTAACCTCTCCTCGTAGGACATACCCCTTAGCTCCGGGACTAGTCTTGTTGCAAACCTTTGCACTTTCTCTAGCTTCTTTACGTGCTTGGCTAGATGTGGGTTCCAAACTGGTACTGCATACTCCAGTATGGGCCTAACGTACACAGTGTACAGGGTCCTGAACGATTCTTTATTAAGATGTCGGAATGCTGTTCTTAGGTTTGCTAGGCGCCCGTATGCTGCAGCAGTTATTTGGTTGATGTGCGCCTCAGGAGATGTGCCTGGTGTTATACTCGCCCCAAGATCTTTTTTCTTGATTGAGGTTTGTAGTCTCTGGCCCCCTAGGCTGTACTCCGTCTGCAGTTTTCTTTGCCCTTCCCCAATCTTCATGACTTTGCACTTGGTGGGGTTGAACTCAAGGAGCCAATTGCTGGACCATGTTTGCAGCCTGTCCAGATCCCTTTGTAGTTCTGCCTGGTCCTCGTCCGATTGAATTCTTCTCATCAACTTCACATCATCTGCAAACAGGGACACTTCGGAGTCTATTCCTTCCGTCATGTCGTTCACAAATACCAGAAACAGCACCGGTCCTAGGACTGACCCCTGTGGAACCCCACTCGTCACCGGCGCCCACTCTGACACCTCGCCACATAACAATGACTCGCTGCTGTCTTCCTGACAGGTATTCCCTGATCCATTGTAGTCCCTTCCCTGTTATCCCTGCCTGGTCCTCCAGCTTCTGCACTAATCTCTCGTGTGGAACTGTGTCAAACGCCATCTTACAGTCCAAGAATATGAAATCTACCCACCCCTCTCTGTCTTGTCTTACTGCTGTCACCCTGTGTGTGTGAGAAAGTGTGTGTGTGTGTGTGTGTGAGAAAGTGTGTGTGTATGCGAGAGAAAGTGCGCGCACACTCACCTATATGTGGTTGCAGGGGTCGAGTCACAGCTCCTGGCCCCGCCTCTGCACTGGTCGATACTAATTCACTCTCTCCCTGCTCCATAAGCTTTATCATACCTCTTCTTAAAGCTATGTATGGTTCCTGCCTCCACTACATCACTTGCTAGACTATTCCACTTCCTGACAACTCAATGACTGAAAAATACTTCCTAACATCCCTTTGACTCATCTGAGTCTTCAACTTCCAATTGTGACCCCTTGTTGCTGTGTCCTCTCTAGAACTTCCTGTCTCTGTCCACCTTATCTATTCCACGCAGTATTTTGTATGTCGTTACCATGTCTCCCTTAACCTTCCTGTCATCCAGTGTTGTCAGGCCGATTTCCATTAACCTTTCTTCATAGGACATTCCCCATAGCTTCGGAACTAACTTTGTTGCAAACCTTTGCACTTTCTCTAATTTCTTGATGTGCTTGACCAGGTGTGGGTTCCAAACTGGTGCTGCATACTCCAATATGGGCCTGACATACACAGTGTACAGTGTCTTGAACAATTCCTTACTAAGGTATCGGAACGCTATTCACAGGTTTGACAGGCGCCCATATGCTGCACCAGTTATCGGGTTGATGTGTGTGTGTGTGTGTGTGTGTGTAAAGAATTCGATGTTCCAGGGTACAGTCCTAGAGCCTTTACTGTTTCTCATCCTCACAAAAGACATCTAAAACTATCTACAGTTTTGTATCATTATCAAAGTCATCTCAGTAGAGGAAATATGATATTCAGTGACAGATTCTAACTGCTCAGATATGGAAATAAATAAAAAGTCCATATCATAAAATGAAAGGAACACCTAAAAGACCTGGGGATGATGCTCTCAGATAACCTGTCTTTAGAGAATAAGGTAAATGTTGAGGGCCAGAAAAATGACAGGGTGGATAACAAGAACTTTCAAAAGAAAAAAAAATACCAATAGTGACAACTGAAATCACTTGTGATCTCTCATTTAGAATGTAACTCAGTGTTGATGGTTCTGTTAAGGTAGGAGATATCAGAGCTACAAAAGGTACAGAGACCATTTACTGCCCACATTGAACCAACAAATCATTTAAACTTGGAAATACCTCAAAGTACTTGGAATGTGCATTCTGAAGCAAAGAGGGGATAC
The DNA here is from genome assembly GCA_009830355.1 of Cherax destructor. Classification (NCBI taxonomy): domain Eukaryota; kingdom Metazoa; phylum Arthropoda; class Malacostraca; order Decapoda; family Parastacidae; genus Cherax; species Cherax destructor. The sequence continues at coordinate 89,213 of WNWK01005604.1, forward strand.
CCAATAAAAATATTATTTTATTTACACACCACACATACAAAAAAAAAAAAAAAAAAAACCACACAATATGGACCACACAACATAAACAAAAAAGATACTAGAAGGCCTAGTCCTAAATTTACATTCTACCATAATATACCGGAGTGAGATATGTGAGAAGTGTAAAACAGACCCAGTGAAAAACAGGGAAACCATGGGAACAATATGGGAAAACTATGACAACACCTGTGGTCCAAAACTATTGAACCTGCTACCAGCAGGTTTCAGAAATATTGCTGGAACAAGTGTTGAGGATTTCAAAATGAACTTCACTAAGTGCCAGATCACCCAGGTTGTGATGACTATGTGGGCCAGCAGGCCACCAATAGTAACAACCTGACTAAACAATCGACGGAAAAGCCCAGCACAAGGAATTTTTAAGTCGAAAAAGTCATGAAATCAGTCACAAGTATATCACATATACGATTATATCATTCATATCTATTACATAGTGCTTATTTATATTAAATTAAATTTTTCATCAATCTTTAGTCTATTTAAGTCTCCTTTCATGTATACAAATTTTTATTGATTATCTTGAATAGGATTTTTGCATTATCTGTAATACCTGTGAGCAGTTTCAAGGGATTTTGGACCTTCACAGCTTGGCCTGAGAGCAGGCTTCCCAGCTGATTGCCTGTTTCATTAGGCTGCTGCTACTGGTGGCCCACTGCCCCACACAGCCATTACAGCATAATTCATAATGCTGTATTCAGATCCTTGAGACAATCCCATTAGCAACATCTCATGAGGACACTTTACTTCGAATTACACATGTGGTGTTGGGAACTCTGTATAAAAGGGAATTGAGCAATAGTTATGGGATGCACTAGATGTGTGCTAGCTGTGCTGTGTGCCATACCTGATGGTGACTTTATGCAGTGTCCGGTCGTGTTGGTCCCTGCATCCTCTGCCCTCATGCGGGCCTTGCTCTGGATGGTTCTTGTTTCCCACCAAGGTAGGGTGACCCAGAGGAAGAAACACATTCACCATCATTCCTTCAATAACCTTCTTGCAAGAGTGCTGACAACACAATTCAAATGACCCTCTGAACTGTAACGTCCCCACCCCTCCCCTTCCCCTTCAGACAGCAGGCACTGTACTTCCCACCTCCAGGACTCAAGTCTGGTTAACCAGCTTCCCTGAATCTCTTCATAAATGTTACCTTGTGCACAGTTCAACAGCACACAAAAGCTTAAAAGCCCTTTACCTCTGCTCACTCCAAACTAACATGGTCCAAATGCTTGCTGGATGCTCACCCATCAATCAAAACCCTTTTCACAACCCTTCCTGGAACACCCCAACCCATCCTTCCATCCGCCCCAGAACTAGTCTCTATCCACTCAAAATGACTGAACTATTTCAACAACTCTCCCTCCATTCTATGAATTATACCTTTCACACCTCCACACACTACTAAATTCTTTGCTCATTATCTGCATACTACTCACACCATTCATAGATCTTAAAAACATGATATCTACACTGCCTCCAGCCTCCTCCTCGATATCACTATCACTAAAACACACACACACTAAAACACACACACACTAAAACACACACACACACTAAAACACACACACACACTAAAACACACACACACACTAAAACACACACACACACTAAAACACACACACACTAAAACACACACACACACTAAAACACACACACACACTAAAACACACACTAAAACACACACACACACTAAAACACACACACACACAGTCTATTTTCTTTTTACTCTATTGATAAAGTATCTGCCCACCTCCCCCACAAACATCACAACACACTACCTACTTTTTCCCACTTTTTTTTAAACACACCGCCAATCTCCCTCTAGGATCAAGTGACTAAAAAAAAAATTAATTTATCATTCATTCAATAGACATCTTGCAAGAAGTGTAGAGATATCACAAGTCAAATGACTCTCCGAACTGCAATATTCCCACCCCTCGACCAGCGTGTAGGCACCCTAAGAAGGAAAACACACTCACCATCACTCATTCCCTAGTGATTAGTGTGAGATTTAGTTTTGAATACCAAGATTAAAAATACAAGTATCCCTCACTTTATGTAATGGATGTGTTCCTGGCACGTGGCACACAACACAAATTCTGATAATGTGAACCCAACATAATAGGTAAAACTTTGGTATTTGTTCAGAATGCAAATCCATGTTTTTTGACTAAAATTTACCAAAAAATATGAATTTACCACACATGCACAATATGGCATAGAAAAAAGGTAAAGTGATAGAAAAACAACCAAAAAAATCCCTATACTGAATAAATTAAAATCTACACATTATTTTTACCCAAAAAGGAATTATAAGCATACCAGAGAAGCAGCAAATGGCTATACGTATATTGATCCTAAAATATAGCATATTAGTAGTAGCAATGGGGTCATCACATACAAGCAAACTGCATAAAGCAAGGGAAACCTGTACCACTAAATATTGTCTTAAAACAATTATAACAATAAATCTGACCAACTTCAAATTAGCAATGAACCTACTGGTGTTGTCTCGATCTACGTCCTCTTCTTGCACCCCCAACTGGGGTACCAAAGTGCTCTGGATGTGTAAGAGGCAACTGATCCAAGGTTTCGCTTTCAGCAAAATGTCGGCCACTTTTTAAGCACAGAGAGGTTCTTCGTAGTGTTGTAATATCACCATCATCAAAAACTGAAAAATGAGAATATAATTAGCAACAAGTCAAGGAAACATACAGCATTGTATACAAAACAACCATTGTGAAAAATAGTGAAATTCCAAGCACTTTCGTGATTTCTCAAATTATCAAGCCCTTGATAATGTGATAAATAACGAAAGTGCTTGGAATTTCACTATTTTTTTCACAGTGGTTGTTTTGCATATTGTGATATCACCTGTTTACTGTGATCTTATTGCACAATATTGTATGTAAAAATTACACAGTTAAAATAGGAAATAAAACCTGAGGAAGTGTGTGTAAACACATGAAAGCAATCAGGTTTTATTTCCTATTATAACTGGTATTTTTACATATCTGCAGTCGTGCATCTTCCTGTGATTTCTTCAAAACAGTACTATATAATTGTTTAATGCTACAACTCCAAATGTTTCTATTAAAATCAGTGTAAAGAATGATCTTTAGGGAGTAAATTCCATACAGGTGATGCTTATGAACAGACTGAACACAAGGTAAATGGTGTTTTTTATTAAATGTCTTATGTTTACAAGATTAACCGGTGGTACTGATGTTATTCTGTTTGCTCTGTTTGTCATATTACTCTGCTGTTATATTCTATTTGTGTGGGCTTAGGGAAAAAGTTGGAGGTAATGATTATTCCTTCATTATCACTTTCCTATGCAACTTGTGCTGAGTGTTCTGTCTCCAGTCTTTGTCTTGCTCATGTGAGGGTAGTGTAAGAAGCACTCACTTGAGGAACATAAGAGTACCTATTGCCCCCATTCTGCTTAGTCATTACCTGAACATTACCTGCAATATTCCATTTTTAAATCATTTAAACACATGGTTTATGCAATATCAGAAGAGAGTTCTGGAGCAAGCTTATTACATTACCCTGTTTATTATATATTTTTTTACTACAAATCAGCCCTCCTCCTATCACACCTCTAGTTAATAAGTTTCCACCAGTTTGCAATTTATCTTTTGCAACCTATTTCATCATCTTTTGTTTTGAAGTGGTCAGCAATTGCATTGATGGAATATTTGCTCTGCAACACACCTTAGGTCTTTGCTTTACAGAAGACCTAATATCACTCTGTAGTGTTTACACCCACCCCTACCACTCCAACAGAACCAGCTGCCTCGTGAACATATTATAAACTTACTCTCCTGTGTTATCATTCCATATCTGATCTTTTCATCATCCTGTGTTGTGTGTGTTGCTTTTTTTAACACAACAACTGTCTACCACTGAGGCAGGGTGACCCAAAACAGAAGAAACACACTTTTCTTCTTTTTACACTTGGTAATTTATACAAGAGGAGGGGTTACTAGCCCTTTGCTCCCAGCATTTTAGTCGCCTCTTAGAACACGCATGGCTTACTGAGGAAGGATACTTCTCCACTTCCCCAAGGAGCTGGATATTATTCATGTCCTCAAAAAGGAAATCTAATGTTGGTGAAGGTGCCAAGAAATTTAAACATGAAACTATGCTTCTAGTGAAGAGAATTAAGATTATAAACATGCTCAAAGTTGGTGCACATGTGATCGATGCTGCCCAAGCCTTTGGTATGAGAGAAACAATAATTCATTGAATTTGAAACAATGAGACGATAAAAGCTTGTCCAAGTGTGGCTGCACACCTGAGCAAGTGGTTGATTCTGAGGAGACAGGATTATTCTGGAAGATAACCCTAGATCTTACAGTAGCAAACGAGAAGATTGCACCTGAACTCGAGCCAGAGTAGAACCGTTTCGGTTTGCTTCTTTGTACTAATACGTCAGGTGAATTTAAGTGCAGGCCAATGCTTATTATTTAGTCCAAGACTCCCTGTGCTTTGTAACAAAGATAAAAGCACTTTGCCTGTCATTTGGTGGTCTAACCAGTCAGCATGGATGACTCAAACCTTGTTTATTGAGCGATTCAGTTATACCTGAAGAAACCTTACATTCATGATTCACCTCATTCTTTATCATTCCTGTGTTCATCCTGAACTGAAGCAGGATATGAACCCAAATGTAAAGGTTGTTTTTACCACCAAATATAACATCAATATGACAATCATTGGATGAAGGTGTAATTAAGGCATACAAGTATCAACATACGCAGGGTGGTTCAGAAACTCCTTATAACAATGGACATTGACCCCAAGCTTGGAATGTCAAGAGTTCTGGGATAAATTCAACATTGCAGATGCAATACCTCACATCAAAAGTGCATAGGATAAAATGCCTATGATGGAGAAAAATGTGGCCTACTATGATGAACAATTTTGTAGCTTTTCCCTCAGTGGTGAAAGAAAGGTCCATGAAAATGTTGATCTGGCAAGAAGATTGCCAGGTGATGGCCTTGAAAATATGAAACCAGAAGATGTGAATGAACTCTTAGAAGATGAGAAAAAATGCCAATAGGAAATGTTGGCAAACTCAGTGCTCAGATAGAAGGTAGATAGCAGATAAGGAACAACAACTTGCAGATAAACAGTTAATACTGCAACAGTTACATGAGCAGTTCCATGCTGTTGCTAAAATTACAGACTTTTTTCAGCGAAGAGGACCCTGGCTCATCAAGAAGCACTGCTCTGAAGCAGATTCTGTGACAAGCAATGATACCTCACCATCTTTGAGTATAAAACACACGAGAGAGACATGACAGAATACTTGAGGGCTCCAGTAACAATTCTGCATTCATCTCAGCCCACAAACCCCAGGTATCCATCTTAATCCATGAACCCCAGCTGTCCACCTCATCCCAAGACCATCTGCCATCCACCTCGGCCCAGTATGACCACAGCAACCCTCTTCACTAAAGCCCCTTATACATATATGGTAAGAAATATTCAGTGCTGACTTCATCAGATTATGCTAGGTTAAATCATCCTTGGTTTACTATGTAATGTATTGTAAATACAGCCTCTCCTCACTTAACGACGGAGTCCCGTTCCTAAGACCACGTTGGTAAACGAATTTGTCGCTAAGTGAGGAGCATACTAGTATAATGGTAATGGGTTTGTGTCATTGATCTTTGATATTGTTTTAATGTCACCTTTGCACCATTCATAACATTTCTGGTATATTTATAAATGTTTATACAGTAGTGTACGTACTGTATACTGTAATAAGTAAAATAGAGGAAACCAGCTCTAATACACATTATTTAAGTATGCTTACTGGTCAGAGAGGCCGTCGTAAGTCCGAGTCGTCGGTAAACGAGTACGTCGCTAAGTGAGGAGAGGCTGTACTTTTTTATGTACCCATAACATCTGTGTGCCTTTAATGAAATAATTATTAGGTGAATTATGAATTTAACTCTTACAGTGGCTGTCACATAGAACTACGTCATGGAGGCCAGGGTCCCTCAGATAGTTCTATGACACGAGCTCAGCTCACTAAGATAAGCTACGAGCGGTTAATTTTAGCTTTGATACGAGAGAATGGGTCTGCATAGTGAGTGTGCACAGTGATTTTTATGGATTTGTTAACTGTTGCTTAGTATCATTTTATAAAATGGAAGAAAAACTACTGAAATAGAGATAATTTTGATTCAATACCAAAAGTAGCTTGAAATTGAGCTCAAAGCAGCAAAAATATTAGATTTTTGGCAATATTTCTGAGGAAGGGTAAGGCCCCTCTGCAACCCCCAGTCTATTTTATGAGTTTTAATAGGTTTGATTTAATTATTCAGGCACTAAACCATAACTAATCATTCCTAGATATATTATATTATCTGGGGAAAAAAGTAAATCTTCTATTGTTCTGTGATTAAGACTTCAAAATGGAAGGCAAGTATAATATAGCAGAGGTTTAGGGACATGACTAATGAACAGAGGCAATATTGTTTTAGTGCCTGAAATGTCTACACTGTTTATTTTGCACTATGTATTTTTAAACTGGAATTTTTTAATTTTGTGTAAAATTGGCCAAATTACTGACTTCAGTGCACTTTATAGTAGTTCGAATAGTTGAATGAGTGTTCTCTCATGTTGAATCAATAAAATGGAAGGCATACTAGCAAAATATCCAAGAATTTGGTTGAATGGAACAATGGAATCAGAATAAAACAGAACTCAGAGTGGGTGAAATTGACGGTGTGTAAACTGTGCCAAGACCGCTAACTTTGCACCTGCATAATTCCGTAAGCTTTCCATCAAATTTTGTACTTTTGGTGCCATTACCTTCAGAAAAAGATTCTCTACCATTTCAGAAGAACAAAAAAAAAAAAATTTAAATGTGGACACTGAAATGTTAATTTCAGGAGTCTGGACAGTATAAGGGTTAAACAATGGTTTACAAAAACTTACCAACAGTGTATTGACTACAGTCCTGAATCTTATTCACAATGGCATCAACATACTGATTTTTATCTGGATGGTTGGCTTTAACTTGAGCTCCAATCTTGAGAACACCTTTCACTAGATCATCAGACAAAACACTGGATCCCAAGCCCAGCTTAAATGTCACCTGCAAGTAAAAACAGAATTAAGAAAGTTAGTATCATAAAACTCATTCAATGTAGAATGCTGCAGATTCCTAAGGCATGTATATATTATCATAGCTTGTTAGACATGCAAATGTGATGCCAGGATGTCTGAAAGTTTTAGGTGCAACCTTTAATTAACACAGGTTTAACCTCCCACTTTCAAGAAAGAGAACCCAATATTACAAAAACTGTTTACCACCAGTCAAACAACTATCCATACATTAGCTCCACCCTACACTATATATACCATAGGTAAGAGACTTCACAAATATGGAAAATTCACTGGTATAATTGATTTGGGAAGAATGGAAGAACGTCCGCTGGTTACAGAATCGTCAATTACTGTTAAACTCACTGTCAATCTTATCTCTATTGACAAAACTTGTCATTATCAGACACCCACCCTCCTCTGGCAGTCCACTGAATCAAGGTTTTGCTTAATTAGGTTAGCGTGCTTAAAGTTGTGGCTTTGTGGGAAAATGTAAGTCTGGTTAACCTGGTTTGAACAAAATTTATGATGGTAGTGGCAGCATTTTGTCAGGAAAAATGAAAACATTTCTCTGATCCAGATGTTAATCATATGAGGAACAACTCAGTGGAGCCTTGGTTACTTGAACAAAGGTCTTCTGCTGACTTATTAGTCAATAAATAACAAAAAAGGCACAATACCGTGACTAGAACAATACACACACAACCCGCACATATAAAAAAGGAGAGGTCCAAGTCGGACCGAAACGTCGTCGTAAGCTCCTCTCCTTTTTTATATGTGCGGGTTGTGTGTGTATTACTAGTCAATCTTGTGAAAAAAAAAAAATGACCACATCATAAGATGTGATATTTATAAGGTTTCTCCACATTCAAATAATTACATTTCGTGCCCTAGTAGTGCTAATGAAGCTGACACTTGAAAGAGTAAACTCTTATTAACAAGAATGCTAATCTACAGGAAAACAACAACAAAATAGCCACTTCATTATGAGACAAATAAGACTGCTTGAGCTATATGGGACCTCACTGCTGAATGGAGGGAGCTATGGAGGGGGAGAGCTATGGAGGGAGAGAGCTATGGAGGGGAGGGAGATGTACAAGGAGGGTTGCAGAGGGAGGGAAGCTGTGGAGGGAGGGAGCTGCAAAGGGAGGGGGTTAGTGCAAGAGTAAAATTTAAATCAAAGTTGGTGCAACAGATTAGTTTCCATTAAAAAGTGGAACTTTTAACAAGAGGTCAGAGTGTGTAGAGCTGGTGTAGATATAAATGAATCCTACATGCCCACATGTAGATAGGACAAATTATTAAGATATGGTGGACTGACAGTGTAACCTGCTTTGAAATCATTAGAGAATGATTACAGGGAAGTTTCTGTATTCCTTGGTATTATATTTGTGGATACCCAACTAATAAAAAATCCACGGCAGTACTCTTGAAGACAGGACCAGGGTATGATGGAGTGCTACAGTAAATGATAGTTGTGATGATGTTGACTGGTGCCTGGAGGTGTGGCGAGTGTGTTTAAGTGCTGTGTACAGCCTTCTGGAATGAATTATGCTCGTAACTCGGGGTCCACTGTACATCTAAGTGCTATAAGCTTCCTGGCTCTTTTTTGCAAGATTTACAGCATGGTTCCTGTGGTCAGTTTGGAGTAAAATTTCACCCCCAGGATATAAACTTCATCCCTGGGTATTAACACTCTCCCATTCATTCTTACCGCTGCTCCAGTATTACTACCATGGTGCCTAGAGACCATCATCAACTGTGTTTTCTCAGGAGTAAATGTTACCTGCCATTGTTTTCCTCAGGTTAATATAGCTGTACTAGGCAGTAGCACAGTGCAGAGAGGTGCAAGTTAAAGGTGATGCTAGTTGGTCTAAACATATACTCAGCAATCTTGGGCTCACCTTATCTAGGGCCACAGCCTTTTCATGGTCCAGCGATTTAAGAAGATACACTTCATCCTGCCTTATTGTCTCCTCTGATAACTCTGACAGTTTTCATGGCTACAAAAGAAGATTCCCTTGCTGGATCAGGAACTTCTATCTTGGCAGCACAGTGTTCGGCAAAGTGGTCAGCTTTCCCCTTACTACTAGTAAGAGTCCCATCCTGCTGATTTAGAGATGGAATAATTTCATCAGGTGAATAACCTTGTCAGTCCTTGACCAAGGACCACCAGGTTCTGAAGCCCACTCTACTTGATGCCTGCTTTCTTTTGAGCCTCCCATCTAGAGATGTCCCACTTTTAGACTTTTTCCATTTGCAGGTTCCAGTTATAGACAGTGGGATGCCTTTTACAATTTCGCCAAGCCTTGTACTTAGCAGAAGCAGCCTCTCAACAATGAGAGCCGAACCAAGGCTGATCTGGAGGCTTCGTCACATACTGTTGGAGATTAAGGATGTGTTTAGTGAAGGCATTCACTTATTTATCTCCCCCCCCCCTCCTCTCCCTCTCTCTCTTTCCCCTTCTCCCACTCTCCCCCTCTCACACTCTCTCCATCTTCCTAGTTTGCTTTGATTTCTTCCATCTCCGTTCTTTCTTAAACTTTCTTTCTTGTTCCTCAATTATCCTTATCTTCATTTCCACCAGCATCTTTACCAAGACCTCAATTCAAGGTTCCCTTTAATTCCATTTGTTTTCCCTAAGTCCCTTCAGTAACTACAATACTTACGATACTGCTACCTACCTACCTACCTGGAGGGTGTTCCAGGGGTCAACACCCCTGCAGCCCAGTCCAAGACCAGGCCTCATTGTGGATCAGAGCCTGATTGACCAGGCTGTTACTGCCAGCCCCACGCAATCCAACACACGAACCACAGCCCAGCTGGTCAGGTACTGACCAGCCAGCCCCGGGGTCTAATAGTAATTCTCCTTATGTACAGTGGACCCCCGAGTTTCGTAAAAACTTCACTCCTGAAGTCTGCTCAAGTGCCATTACCGAACGAATTTACTCCCTTAAGGAAAAATGTCATTTAGGTTAGTCTATTTCAGACCCCCAAAAATACTTTTCCACAAGCACTTACAATATTATACTTACATAAATGTACGATTTCCGGGGTTTACGAAACTCGGGGGTCCACTGTATACAGTGAGCCCCCGGTTCTCGTCGGCAATCCGTCACAGAGGGCCCGTCGACCACCGGTTTGGTCGAACTCCGATTCTATTTTCCCCATAAGAAATAATGGAAATAAAATTAATCCGTCCCAGCCATCCAAAAGTATTAAAATAAAATATTTTTTTAGGACTTTTTGACATTAAAATAAACACAATTTTATAAAAAAAAATAAGAAATAAATAGTACAATAACATGTCACTTACATTTATTGAAGAGTTGTTGATGTGTGGAGGACGGGAGGAGGGAAGAAGGTGGTACCTGCTAGTGTTTGGAAGGGAATCCTTCCATTAACACTGCAGGTACCAAGTTCTTTCTGGGGTTACTGGCCTTTTTCTTTGAATGCTACACTCCCTGCATGAATGCTACACTCCCTGCATGCCTACTACACTCCTGCATGCCTACTACACTCCCTGCATCCTTGCTACACTCCCTGCATCCTTGCTACACTCCCTGCATCCCTGCCACTCCCTGCATCCTTGCTACACTCCCTGCATCCTTGCTACTCCCGCATCCACTCCCTGCATCCTTGCTACACTCCCTGCATCCTTGCTACACTCCCTGCATCCTTGCTACACTCCCTGCATCCTTGCTACACTCCCTGCATCTCGCATCTGCTACACTCCCTGCATCCTGCTACACTCCCTGCATCCCTGCTACACTCCCTGCATCCTGCTACACTCCCTGCATCCCTGCTACACTCCCTGCATCCCTGCTACACTCCCTGCACTCCCTCATCCTGCTACACTCCCTGCATCCTGCTCATCCACCTCCCTCCGCATCCCTGCTACACTCCCTGCATCCTGCTACACTCCCTGCATCCTGCTACTCCTGCATCCTGCTCCTCCCTGCATCCCTGCTACACTCCCTGCATCCCTGCTACACTCCTGCATCCTGCTACACTCCTGCATCCTGCTACCTCCCATCCTCACTCCTGCATCCTTGCTACACTCCCTGCATCCTGCTACACTCCCTGCATGAATGCTTCCTCCCTGCATCCCTGCTACACTCCCTGCATCCTGCTACACTCCCTGCATCCTTGCTACACTCCCTGCATGAATGCTTCACTCCCTGCATATTCTTTACCACAGGCTTGGCACTAGGAGCTTTCTTGGGGCCCATGGTGGCTTATTTAGCAGTTGCAAGCACTAAAAACACTGGAATAATGACAATATATATGGTATGAATGCGTGGGTGGTGCGTGGGTAGTGTTCGCTCACTTGTAAACAATAACACACTGAGTGCCTGGGCGCTCAGCTTGGCCACGGCCACACGCGTACGCGTTCGGGACGGATAGCCGACTCGCCGAACTCCGAGTGGCCGCCTAATACCGAGTCAAAAATATTGTAAAAAAACTTGTCGAACACCGATTTGGCCGAGCTCCGACACCGTCGAACACCGGGGGTTCACTGTACTGGGAGGCAGTTGAAGAGTCTTGGACCCTGGGCACTTATTGTGTTAACTCTTTTGAGTACTCATGACACCCCTGCTTTTCACTGGGGGACGTATCTTTCTCGCCTGCATTCCAAGGAGTACAAGTCAAGAGACTTTATATGGTCCCAGTAATTGAGGTTCTTGACTGTACTAATACATGCAGTGAAAGTTCTCCGTACATTCTTGACGTCTGCAATTTTGCCTGCCTTGAAAGAGGTTGTTAGGGTACAGCAGTATTCTAGCCTAGTGAGAACAACTTACTTAAAGAGGATCATCACTGGCTTGGAATTCCTTGTTTTGAGGTTCTCATTATCCATCCTATCATTTTCCTAGCAGATGTGGTAGATACATTGTGATCTTTGAAAGTGAGATCCTCTGATATTACCACTCCCAGGTCACATTAGTTTTCTGCTCTATTGTGTGGTTAGAATTTATTTATACTCCTATCTTTTATACTCCTCAAAGAACATCAGATTCTTTTCTGTGGCCCAATGGAGACTTAGTTTATATCCACTTGAAAATTTAGTGTCCTCAATGGATGACACTGGCATGCAAATTCTAGTAACAACAGCAAGGGAAGACCGTGCTGTGGTTTCCTCATCCTATGTCAGCTATGAGGATGAGGAAAAGGATGGGAGTGAGTACTTTGTGGAACAGAGCTTTCACTGTGGAAGCCTCTGACTTAATTCTGTTTACTACTGCTCTGTGTTCTCTCGGTGAGAAAGTTAAAGATCCATCTGCTGTGCTGTGACCCTTGTAAAGTGAGGCTATATTCATTGTTTTTAGTTACTGGGATGACCCGTGTCTAGACTCCCTCTCCACAGAATACTTAAAGGCACACAAAAGAGGTTTCTTGCAATTCTTGATGAACACAGAATTCCAAGAGTCAAAGCCTGAGGCAGAGTAGAAGGGCATGTCGTTAATTGCTTTTTCAAAGTCCAGTGGTGATCGAGTTATGTCAGAAATTCTAGAGATACTGACAAAATTTTAAGTCTCAGTCATAAAATATTCCTTCAGATTGTTGACCCTTAGTCTGATTAATGGCTCACTAAAAGCTGAGTCATACTGAGACTTCAGTATCTCACATTTCTCTGCTGTTAATGGTGTAAGTCCCATCTCGCTTAAATTATTTGTGGTGTTTAGTAATTCTGAGCAAATGAGAAACCCTGACATACAGGCCAACCCTCCCCCCTTTGTTGTCTGTTCTTTCTGTTGCATCTGAATAAATTGTACACTGGGATCCATATTTCGTTATCAAAGTGATCTTTTGTGTCGGTCTCTGTAAAAGCTACAAACACTGCATTTGACTCTGTGAGGAGTCCACTCATGAAAGGTACTTTGTTGTTGGTCGATGGCTTTAGACCCTGTATATTTGCAAATACAAATGTTGTCCTATTGATGGTATGCAGGGGGTTTTATTTGCTGGCATTAATATCTGTTGTTCTGGAGTGGGGGCCACTGACTATGTCTCCACTCCAACAAGGCTCCAATGTGATGCAGTACACTATTTCTGTCATTTCCTGCTAATTTGTTCTTCCTGGCACCAAAAATATCTTTCTATTGAATGACTAACTACCATGGTTTGTTTCCTAAGGTTTGTGGGATTTGTACTTTCCAGTCCCTTTTAAATGGTGTGCAGGGCAGTTTGGGTTGCAGCACTGTCTTTCATGAACTGATGTATAACACATTTCAGGGTGAAAAAAGTTTACAGAAAAAAGAATGACATACATATTCCTTTGGTCATGAGGTCACGCCATTTTTTTTGGATGGTCAAAGCTGCATATCCCATTTGTTTTTCCAGATATATTCCATGACTACAGATACCCCAAGCATAGAATCTGCACAATTGTGTTTTCTGTTGGATAAATTTGTGGGATCCCTACTGGTACAGGTTTTAGATTCAAACCCACATTATCTTTGGCACTCATACCAGCATTGGCACCACCACCAGCTATTTCTAAAAATGTACCAACACCATCCCTTGAAGCACCACCTGCACTTTCGACACCAGCTGAAACGCAATTTTGTATTTCATCTCGTACTTCTAGATCTGCACCTGTGGGAATATCTTTTTCCTTCACTGTTTCTTTCCCACCAGCTGTGGATGAGTTTGTGGTACAGTGGACCCTTGGCTTTCGTTGATAATTCTTTCCAGAATGCTGTTCGAGTGCCATTACCGAACAAATTTGTTCCCATAAGGACGAATGTAAATTAGATTAGTCGTTTCAGACCCCCAAAAATACACTTACATAATTGTTCGAGTTGGGAGCTGTACGAAAACCAAGGATCCACTGTATTACCGTCTGTTTAATCGCCTATTCCTGGTATATTCCCATTAGTGCTGTTTGCTTTGAAGTGAACCAGTGTTAGCACCTGATGAAGATAATAGTCCAGTTTCTTCCTGAAGACTTCTAAACACAGCCTAGCATGTTTTGATACGTATTTTCTGGCAAGATGTTGAATAATCTGCGGCCACGGATGTTGATACAATGCTCCGTTATTGTTTCCATAGTGCCCCTGCTTTTCACTGGGATTGTTTTGCACTTCCTCCCGTATCTCTCACTCTAGTGTGTTATGGCAGTGTGCAGATTTGAGACAAGGCCCTTAAGGGACCCCTGGACGCTACCTCGAGCGCGCGCCGCGCGAACAAAAAAATAATAGAAAAAAATTGAAAATTCTGTTAACCATATAGAAAAATAGAGTAACTCTCTAGCAACGCAATGGTACAAGAATCAATGTTCTACGACATTCCTACAAGGAATTATGGTCATCTAAAACATACATGGTGACGCCAACACCCGTAGCAGGTCGGCTGACATGTCGTCAATTTTCGTATTTTTTCCCCCTGATTTTTCCTTAATTTCTTGTATTATTCTTACTTATATAATAACTGACGATTTGGCATCATAACAGAGTGGGTGGAGCTTATACATAGTCTGGGAGCCAATCAGGAACCGTCTGGGAACATTCAATTGCGTCAGCAAAAATTCCTGTCTCAGAATAACCGGGGAATATGCTTCAATATAACGCTATCAATACTACGGCTTTCTTATCTATCACAATTGATCTAATATGACATAATAGACAATATAAATAAGAAATAAATATGGTAAATAGTCCAGAATGAATAATATGTGGCATAATATGATCGCCACCTCAGAGTAAAATATTACTTCACTGGGGATGGGGGTTCCTGGGGGTTACCCTGTACTCTCTAAAGGACTTGTATTAAAGAAAACAAACAGGGCTAATTATGACATACATACAATCGTAATGCACAATAAAGCTGAGAAAAATGCTATTTTACTCCCCCAAAAAAATTTTTTTTGTTGCGCAACCTTCCGCAAGTTATTCATTTATATATTGCCTTAGCGTCTATAATAATCATAGGAATGAAATGAAATACACAATCAACATAAAAGAAAGGTTGTATTAATTAACGGTGGTTAACTTTTTGAGATATCAAAAACATATTTTTTTAAGAATAAAGATAGGGATAAATTACAGTAAGCAAACAGTTATAAATTCAAATTACAGTGGCCCCTTGACTAACGAACTTAATCCGTTCCAGGAGCTAGTTCTTAACACGAAAAGTTCGTAATTCGAAACCTTATTTCCCATAAGAAATAATGAAAAATACAATTAATCCGTTCCACCCAAAAATATTCACAAAAAATACATTTTAATTATAGTTCTACATACACTAAACAACATTATTAAAACTATAAATACTAATACTAAATAATAAAAAACAGATTAATAAATAACATTTACATACTTACCATTATTGAAAAGAGTTGCAGGCATCTGGAAGATAGGGAGGACGACAGGGGGACGGTGTTAGTGGTTGGAAGGGGAATCCCCCTCCAAAATGACTTCAGGTAAGAAGTCCTTATCTGGGGTTACTTCCCTTCTTTTTCTTTTAATGCCACTAGGACCAGCTTGAGAGTCACTGGATCCCTGCCTCGTGAAATAACTGTCCACAGTCCTCTGTTTCTGGCGCCTGTTTAATATTTTCCTGAAATGCAACATGACTCTGTCACTGAAAGCACTTTTCAAACACTGCTTTGGTGTACAGTTTCTTGAAGTTTGCAATGACCTGCTGGTCCATGGGCTGGATGAGAGGAGTGGTGTTAGGAGGCAAGAACTTCACTCTGATGAAATTGAAGTTGTCAGACAACAACTCTTCCAAGTTGTGAGGATGAGCAGGAGCATTGTCCAGTACCAGGAGGCACTTGAGTGGCAATTTCTTTTCCAGGAGGTATTTCTTCACACTAGGGCCAAACACTCCAGTCAACAATTCCTTGAAAAAGTCCTTAGTGACCCATGCATTAGTGTTAGCCTTCCAATGCACACAAATTATTCTTGTTAACATTGTGTTTCTTGAAGGCTCTGGGATTTTCATAGTGATACACCAGTAAAGGCTTCACTTTAAAATCACCACTGGCATTGGCACACATCATAAGAGTTAGCCTGTCTTTCATAGGCTTGTGTCCTGGCAGTGCCTTTTCCTCCTGAGTAATGAAGGTCCTGTTGGGCATTTTCTTCCAAAACAGGCCTGTTTCATCACAATTAAACATTTGTTGAGATAGGAATTCTTCAGCCTCTACGAACCCCTTAAATTCACTCACAAACTTTTCAGCTGCACGTTTGTCTGAGCTAGCTGCCTCACCATGTCTCACAACACTGTGTATGCCACTACGTTTCTTAAACCTCTCAAACCAGCCTTTGCTGGCTTTAAAATCACTCTCCTCACCACTGGTTCCAGGCATTGTCTTGACAAGATCTGAATGCAACTTCCTTGCCTTTTCACAAATTATCGCCGTGGAAATACTATCACCTGCTATCTGTTTATTGTTTATCCACACCATCAACAACTTCTCAACCTCATCCACTGTTTTCGATCTATTTTTCGTTAACATATCAACCCCTTTTGCAACATTAGCTTCCTTGATCTCATTTCTCTTTGTCAGGATAGTGCCGATACTAGATTTGTTTTTGTTGTACATCCTGGCAAGCTTAGAAAAAAAAATCGAAAAATTACGAAAATTGAGTTTTTCTTGCCAAAAAATAGCTGATCTTTCTGGCAACTCCTTCGTATAATTCTCATCATTATACGATGTTTCTACAAGGAGTTATAGTAATTTATAACATGTGTGGTGATGGCGCCTGTCAACATACGCGCTGACACAGTAAAAAAAAAAAATTCAGTTTTTTTTTCCCTCAATTTCTTATATTTCTCTCTCTAGTATAATACAAATTCACCATTTGACATCATAGGAGAGTGGGCGGGACTAATATGGCCTGAGAACCAATCAGGAGCCTTCTCTGGCCTTCTCAGATAAGAAGTGCTGACAGGCCATAAATTACGTTGTAACGGCCAAGACACACCAGACAACAAATTGTTCTATTCTTACGCTAATATCAATAATAATGTTTATTTACTTACTACAATTGATCTATTATGACATAAGGCGACATATTAACCCTTTGACTGTTTCGGTCGTATATATACGTCTTACGAGCCACTGTTTCGGACGTATCAATACGCCTAAATTCTAGCGGCTTCAAATCAAACGGGAGAAAGCTGGTAGGCCCACATATGAGAGAATGGGTCTGTGTGGTCAGTGTGCGCAGTATAAAAAAAATCCTGCAGCACGCAGTACATAATGAGAAAAAAAACTCCGACCATTTTTTTGGATTAAAACGCCGACTTTGAGGTGTATTTTCGTATAGTATTTATGGTTGTATTCTCTTTTTTATGGTCTCATTTGATAGAATGGACAACATACTACAGAAATATAGATGATTTTGATTAGTTTTATGATGAAAACGACCTTGAAATTGAGCTCAAAGTAGGATAAATGTTCGATTTTTGCAAATGTTCAAGAGTAAACAAATCACGCCACGTGTTCAATACACATCAATTGGTGAGTCTAATATTCTTTCACAAGTGCATTGATATTATTTATGCCATTTTTACAATAATGCAATAGTCTGCATAATGGTAAATCTTCTATTTTTTATGTGAATAAAAAATAAAAATAGAAAGCAAAAGTAATATAAGAGGGGCCTAAAGACGTGACTAATGAACAGATAACATCTTACAGTATTTTAGTGCCAGGAATGTCTGCATTGTTTATTCTGGACCCTATTTTGAAATTTTATATTTTTTTTTTATTAACACATCGGCCGATTCCCACCAAGGCAGGGTGGCCCGAAAAAGAAAAACCTTCATCATCATTCACTCCATCACTGTCTTGCCAGAAGGGTGCTTTACACTACAGTTATAAAACTGCAACATTAACACCCCTCCTTCAGAGTGCCGGCACTGTACTTCCCATCTCCAGAACTCAAGTCCGGCCTGCCGGTTTCCCTGAATCCCTTCATAAATGTTACTTTGCTCACACTCCAACAGCACGTCAAGTATTAAAAACCATATGCCTCCATTCACTCCTATCAAATACGCTCACACATGCTTGCTGGAAGTCCAAGCCCTCGCACACAAACTTCCTTTACCCCTCCCTCCAACCTTTCCTAGGCCGACCCTACCCCGCCTTCCCTCCACTACAGATTTATACACTCTCGAAGTCACTCTGTCTCGTTCCATTCTCTCTACATGTCCAAACCACCTCAACAACCCCTCCTCAGCTCTCTGGACAATCGTTTTGGTAATCCTGCACCTCCTCCTAATTTCCAAACTCCGAATTCTCTGCATTATATTCACACCACACATTGACCTCAGACATGACATCTCCACTGCCTCCAGCCTTCTCCTCGTTGCAACATTCATCACCCATGCTTCACACCCATATAAGAGCGTTGGTATAACTATACTCTCATACATTCCCTCTTTACTTCCATGGACAAGGTTCTTTGTCTCCACAGACCCCGAAGTGCTCCACTCACCCTTTTCCCCTCATCAATTCTATGATTCACCTCATCCTTCATAGACCCATCCGCCGACATGTCCACTCCCAAATATCTGAATACATTCACCTCCTCCATACTCTCTCCCTCCAATCTGATATCCAATCTTTCGTCACCTATTCTTTTTGTTATCCTCATCACCTTACTCTTTCCTATATTCACTTTCAATTTTCTTCTTTTACACACCCTACCAAATTCATCCACCAACCTCTGCAGCTTCTCTTCAGAATCTCCCAAAAGCACAGTGTCATCAGCAAAAAGCAACTGTGACAACTCCCACTTTGTATTTGCTTCTTTATCTTTTAGCCCAACACCTCTTGCCAAGACCCTCGCATTCACTTCTCTTACAACCCCATCTATAAATATATTGAACAACCACGGTGACATCACACATCCTTGTCTAAGGCCCACTTTTACTGGGAAATAGTCCCTTCCCTCCTACACACTCTAACCTGAGCCTCACTATCCTCATAAAAACTCTTCACTGCTTTCAGTAACCTTCCTCCTATTCCATACACCTGCAACATCTGCCACATTGCCCCCTATCTACCCTATCATACGCCTTTTCCAAATCCATAAATGCCACAAAAACATCTTTACCCTTATCCAAATACTGTTCACCTATATGTTTCACTGTAAACACTTGGTCTACACACCCCTACCTTTCCTAAAGCCCCCTTGTTCATCTGCTATCCTGCTTTCTGTTTTACTCTTAATTCTTTCAATAATAACTCTACCATACACTTTACCAGGTACACTCAACAGACTTATTCCCCTATAATTTTTGCACTCTCTTTTGTCCCCTTTGCCTTTATACAAAGGAACAATACACGCTCTCTGCCAATCCCTAGGTACCTTACCCTCTTCCATACATTTATTAAATAATAGCACCAACCACTCCAAAATTATATCCCCACCTGCTTTTAACATTTCTATCTTTATCCCATCAATCCCAGCTGCCTTACCCCTTTCATTCTACCCACTGCCTCACGAACTTCCCTACACCCACAACTGGCTCTTCCACACTCCTACAAGATGTTATTCCTCCTTGCCCTACACACGAAATCACAGCTTCCCTGTCTTCATCAACATTTAACAAATCCTCAAAATATTCTCTCCATCTTCCCGATACCTCTAACTCTCCATTTAATAACTCTCCTCTCCTATTTTTAACTGTCAAATCCATTTGTTCTCTAGGCTTCCTCAACTTATTAATCTCATTCCAAAACTTTTCTTATTTTCAACAAAATTTGCTGATAACATCTCACCCACTCTCTCATCTGCTCTCTTTTTACATTGCTTCACCACTCTTTTAACCTCTCTTTTTCTCTCCATATACTCTTCCCTCCTTGCATCACTTCTACTTTGTAAAAACCTCTCATATGCTAACTTTTTCTCCCTTACTACTCTCTTTACATCATCATTCCACCAATCGCTCCTCTTCCCTCCCGCACCCACTCGCCTGTAACCACAAACTTCTGCTGAACACTCTAACACTACATTTTTAAATCTACCCCATACATTTTCGACCCCATTGCCTACACTCTCACTAGCCCATCTATCCTCCAATAGTTGTTTATATCTTACCCTAACTGCCTCCTCTTTTAGTTTATAAACCTTCACCTCTCTTTTACTTACTGATTCTATTTTCCTTGTATCCCATCTACCTTTTACTCCCACTGTAGCTATAACTAAAAAGTGATCTGATATATCTGTAGCCCTCTATAAACATGTACATCCTGAAGTCTACTCAACAGTCTTTTATCTACCAATACATAGTCCAACAAACTACTGTCATTACGCCCTACATCATATCTTGTATACTTATTTATCCTCTTTTTCTTAAAATATGTATTACCTATAACTAAACCCCTTTCTATACAAAGTTCAATCAAAGGGCTCCCATTATCATTTACACCTGGCACCCCAAACTTACCTACTACACCCTCTCTGCATGTTTCTCCCACTTTAGCATTTAGGTCCCCTACCACAATTACTCTCTCATTTGGTTCAAAAGTTCCTATACATTCGCTTAACATCTCCCAAAATCTCTCTCTCCCTCTACACTCCTCTCTTCTCCAGGTGCATACACGCTATTATGACCCACTTTTCGCATCCGACCCTTATTTTAATCCACATAATCCTTGAATTTACACATTTATATTCCCTCTTTTCCTTCCATAACTGATCCTTCAATATTATTGCTACCCCTTCCTTAGCTCTAACTCTCTCAGATACTCCTGACTTAATCCCATTTATTTCTCCCCACTGAAACTCGCCTACCCCCTTCAGCTTTGTTTCACTTAGGGCCAGGACATCCAACTTCTTTTCATTCATAACATCGGCAATCATCTCTTTCTTATCATCCGCACTACATCCACGCACATTCAGACAACCCAATTTTATAAAGTTTTTCTTCTTCTCGTTTTTAGTAGATTTGTACAGGAGAAGGGGTTACTAGCCCATTGAAATTGACAACTTTTTTATTTTGCATGAAATTGGCCAAATTGTCAATTTCTGATCACTTTATTGGGTAGTTGAAATCGATAAATTGGTGATTTCTTGTACTCAATCGATAGAACAAATGGAGTTCTAAAAAAATATCTATGAGTTTGGTCAACTGGATCAATGGAATTTACCGAAAATAGGGCTCAAAGTCAGCGAAATTGCCAATGCGTATATATTGCTGAGATCACTAACTTCGCGAGAGCGTAATTCCATGAGTTTTCAATCAAATTTCAAACTTTTGGTGTCTTTACCATCAGGAAACGATTCTCTATCATTTCATAAGAAAAAAATAATTTATTTATTTTTTTTAAATTTTGCGACAACAGGAGAGCACTCAGGATTGAGGGTTGCGACAGTCAAAGGGTTAATAGCATAGAAACATGAAAAACACACCAGAATAAATATTATGTGGCATAATATGACGGTCTATCGGCTGGTAGTGGGAGGGTAAGATCGCCCATAAGGATTATTTTTCCCATTCTCACATCCTGTTATGAGAGAAAACGGATCTAGCGATGGTAAACTGTAGTAGACACTCCTAGATGATGAAAACAGTGGAAAAACAAGTATTTTTTCAGGAAAAAAAAAAATTCTCCGAGTACTTGGGCTGCCGCGCACTTCGGCCATTATCTCGGAAGTAAGTTATTTACCATCATTATTAATGAACGAATTGACGTGATTTTTACAATAAACATAGAAGAATGATTGCTTTACCAATCCGTATGTACCTTTTTGAAGTACGTATTCCAAATATTTTCAGATTTGTGTGGGGTAAAAGTCCGATATTTTGCTAAATGTCAAGCAACCTACAAACAGTATTTTTTTTTTAGAATGAAGATAAGGTTTATTACAGAATTGGTACACGCTGCACGATGGACTTAGAAGTGTTATATCAGCAGAAAGTGTCAAAACCACTTTTCCAACTACCACTTCGGAGGTGCTCACTCCTAAGTATATTTTTTTAGAATTTTTAGTAAATCTTGCGTGGTTCATTTGCTTTTTGGCCGATTTTATTGAAACTTCACCAAAGCAAGGTCGATATAAGCTTCTAATAGTACACCAAAAATGAGCGCAATCGGTAAACAAATAAAAAAGGTGACCCAAAATGTGCAGCGATCCCTTAAACTCAGTGAACATGGTAATAATATGGCTGTGTAGTGTAATAATATGGTTGTGTAGTGTAATAATATGGCTGTGTAGTGTAATAATATGGCTGTGTAGTGAAGCCCCGGGTGGGGGCTACATACGTGTACCTACGTCTACAGGCTACCTACACTGAATTCCTACAAATACTACACACCTCTCTCCCTACATTAAGACTAACAAATATTTTAAAGTAAGTAATGAATGTACTGTGGCAGTAAAAGACAAAGAAGGGAAGTAACCCCAGAAAAGGACTTGGTACTTGAAGTCTATGGAAGAGAATTCCTATTCCAAACAATAGTAACTCTTAAATCCTCTACCCTCTTCCTGTCTTCCACACATCAACAACTCTTCAATAAAGGTAAGTGTCAAGTTATTACTGTTTTATACTTCATGTCTCATTGTTTTCTGTGTAGATAAATGTACATTTTATGTAAAAAAAAAATATTTTTTAAATACTTTTGGATGTCTGGAACGGATTACAGTGGACCCCCGAGTAACGAGCAAAATTCATTCCAGAAACCTGCTCAAGTGCCATTACCGAACGAATTTACTCCCTTAAGAAATAATGTCAAGTAGGTTAGTCCATTTCAGACCCCCAAAAATACACTTACAAAAGCACTTACAATATTATACAGTGGACCCCCGGTTAACGGCCGGCTCCAAACACTAATATTTATGTAAGTGTATTTTTTTAAGTGCTTTTGTAAGTGTATGTTTGGGGGTCCAAAAAGACTACTCTAATTTACATTATTCCTTAAGTTAATAAATTTGTTCGGTAACAGCACTTGAACAGCATTCTGGAACAAATTATGGCCGTTAACCGGGGGTCCACTGTACTTACATAATTGTACGATTTCCTGGGTGCTCGTTACTCGGGGGTCCACTGTAATTTGATTTACATTATTTCTTATGGGGAAAATGGTTTTGAAAATCGTCCATTTTGAAAATAGGCGGACTCTCAGGAACGGATTAATCACGATTTTCAAGGGTCCACTGTACGTATATGATGTTTGGTAAAAATTTGGTAAATATTTTTTTTCTCAGTTGTTTGTTGGGCTATCTTTTTGAAACTTGATACAAAAATTATAGAAAGGTGCTTCTTTACGCACAAAAAAAAAATGAAAGAAATCAAACGAAAAATGATGAAAAAAAAAAATTAATCTTCAAGGGGGCCCCCCCCCCTTAAGTACTTTCCAGGAATATAATAATAATAATAATAATAATATTTTTATTTGGACATGATACAAAGAATTACATTTGGTTATTGAGATTACATGAGGTGTACATGCCAAAAGCCCCTAGTATGCAGGGCATTTTGGGCAGACTTAAAATTAACTTAAAACTAAATTGTAAGAATTTTTGTAGATAGTATACAATGAGTAAAGGTGAGTATTTAAGCTATGAAATTTGAACATAGTTTTGTACTTTTGTCTTCATTATAAAATTAATTAAATCAGATTAAACAAATTAAAGCAATAATAATAATAAAATAATAAAAAGTTATGGTTGATAATTTATAAAATAAGTAAAGTTGCATATCTAAGTTATAAAGTTTGAATATAAGTTGAACATATCAATTAATTGTAGCAATTTATTGCAGCAATGCAACTAATTGAGTGAGATAACAATTTAAAACAATTAATTGCATTGCAGTTAGTTTACGTGGTCATTATAATGTAAGTGTTGTGGGAATAATTAGCTAAGTAAGTATTATTCATAACAGGTTTTACATTCATTCATTCGTTCATTCATACATTACATTGACTTGAATAGTCAGGTTTTACGTTAAGTGATTATTCTACTTTGCTGGGAATGGTTGATATGGAGCAATTAGCTTTGGGTGAGAAGGTGGTTTTTTAGCATCGTTTTGAATTGGGGTACAGGTAGGGTTTCTTTGGCAATGACTGGTAATGAATTCCAAATTTTCGTGCCTTTTATGTGCATTGAGTTTTTACATAGTGTTAGGTGGACACGGGAAACATCGAGGAGTGATCTGTGTCTAGTGTTATGTATCTCACACTTTCACTCCAGCAAGTACATATTTAAGACTAAGGCATTTCCAGTAATTTAAATGCTTTATTGGCTCTAAGAAGGCCGTAAACGATCTCTGTGTCTGTTTCAGCTCTGACATTTCTCCTGCCCTACAATATTCCAAATGAGAGAATACAAGTAATTTGAAGTGTTACCATTGGCACTATTTCCCTTGCTTTGATAGTTTTCAATATCTACACCGACAACTTCCTGGCTTTTGTGACATTTGCCTTATCGTGTTCTTTGAAAGAAAGATCAGCCGACATAATTACTCCAAGGTCTTTCACATTTTTTTTGGTTCTATTTGATGATCCTCTAATTTTGTATACAACATCCCTTTTGAGCTCTTCATTCTTTCCATACCTAAGCAGCTGGAATTTATCACCAATGAACATCATGTTGTTCTCCACTGTAAAACTCTGCTTATATCTTCCTGCAATTTTTCAGTGTCTTTTTCCGAAGTGACTTTCATGCTTATTTTAGTGTCACCTGCAAATGATATAAAACTCTGATGGGTGCTTTTATCTATGTTTACTAAGAGGGTAAGAAACAGCAGAGGTGCCAGGATAGTGCCTTGGGGAACTGTGCATTTTACCTCACTAATGCTGAATTTTGCTGCTTACTAATACTATTTATGTTGTGTGTGTTAGAAACTTCCCCATTATGCCTATGGCCCTCATTTTGTGTGCAATTACCCCCATCCATGATAGCATTTATCAAACACTTTTGCAAAATCTGTATATATCACATCTGTAGTTTGGGTTTCTTCCAATGACTCCATAATTATGTCATAGTGGTTCAGCAGTCGTGACACACAGATTGTGCAGTTCTATAAAGGTTGTAATTTGGCATCTCATTACTTTTGAAGACTTTAATGATAAGGGATGTTAGGGCTACTGGGCTGTAATTTTTGGGTAGTGCTCTATTTTCCATATGCAAAGTAGCTATATCTGCACTCTTTAACCCTTTCAGGGTCGGTGCCGTACTAGTACGTTTTACGAGCCAGGGTCGGTGCCGTACTAGTACGCGTAAATTCTAGCGGCCTCAAATTAAGCGGGGAAACAGCTGGTAGGCCTACATATGAAATAATGGGTCTGTGTGGTCAGTGTGCGCAGTATAAAAAAATTCCTGCAGCACACACTGCATAATGAGAAAAAAAACTCCGACCGTTTTTTTCGTTTAAAACAGCGACTTTGCAGTCTATTTTCGTATGGTATTTATTGATGTATTTTCATTTTCTTGGTCTCATTTGATAGAATGGATGATATATTACAGAAATAGAGATGATTTTGGTTGGTTTGACAATGACAAGTACCTTGAAATTGAGCTCAAAGTAGTGAAAATGTTCGATTTTTGCCGATGTTCAGGAGTAAACAAATCACACCATGCATCCAATACACATCAATTGGTGAGTAATATTCTTGCACAAGTGTGCTGATATTATTTATACCATTTTTACAATGATGCAGTTGCATACATAACAGTAAATCTTCTATTATTTGAGAGAATAAAAATTTAATGGCAAGCAAAAGTAATGTAAGAGGGGCCTGAAGACGTGACTAATGAACAGAGAAGATGTTATTTTAGTACCAAGAGTGTCTGCCTTGTTTATTCTGGACCCCATGTTGAAATTGGCATCGTTTGAAATTTGTGTGAAATTGGCCAAATTGCCATTTTCTGACCACTTTTTTGGGTAGTTGAAATTGGTAAATGGGCGGTTTCTTGTACTCAATCGATAGAAGAAATGGAGTTCTAGCGAAATAGCTATGATTTTAGTGGACTGGAACATTGGAATTGGCCAAAAATAGGGCACAAAGTGGGCGAAATCGCCGATAACTTCGCGAGAGCATAATTCCGTAAGTTCTCCATAATTCCGTAAGTTTTGGTGTCATTATGATTGGAAAAAGATTCTCTATCATTTCATAAGAAAAAAAAAAAAAAATTCCCCAAAAAATTTTCGACCCTGAGAATGAGTTTGGGAGAGGGCCTGTCGACCCCCAAAGGGTTAAGGACTCTGGTATTTCACCTAGATCTAAGTTCTTTCTCCAAAGAATATTGAGGGCTCATGCTAGTGACATTTTGTACTTTTTTTATAAATAAGGAATTCCATGAATCTGGTCCAGATGCTGAGTGGGCATGTTTTCAATTTCTTTTTCAAATTCTATTTTCAAATTCTATGGGATTTGTACTAATGTCAGTTTATTGGTTTGCACAGCCTCCTGGTGGAATGAAAAAGCTTCTGCATTCTCTACCTTGCTTTCATATATAGAGTGGGTTGCTGAACATCAACTTGCTGGTATTTTAAAATTTCGCTCATTTCCTGTTCATCATCTGTGTATGAACCTCCTGTTATTAAGGGACCAATTATTCTACAGGTAATTCTTAGCTTTGATTTTGCATATGCACAGAAATATTTGGGGTTTCTTGCAATGTCTTGGATGGCTCCTTGTTCCCTTTGTGCTTCTCGTCTGGTACAGACTGGCCATTACTAATCTGGCAATCAGTAATCCAGTTCCATCAGTAATCTGGCACTAATTTGCTAGCATAATTTCAAATTTCCAGAGTCACCACACCAACCTGCCGCTACTGTTTGCTGGCGATACTTGCTGCATAAGTCATTCCAATTTCTTTTTCTCCATTTATTTTTATAACCTGCTCACTTTTAGCCCTAGCCATGGTTCCAATGAATAAAAGAAATGCCTCTCGTTGTGTAAAGCACATACACCGTACGTTGTCCATAATAGGTAAGGTGGCTCTGAAGTCACTGTTGGTCGCCATGAGCTCAGCTCACTCAGATAAGCTGTGACTGGTAAATTTGAGCCTACATATGAGAGAATAGGTCTGTGTGGTAAGTGTACACTATATAAAAAATATCTTGCAGCAAGCAGTGCATAATGAGAAAAATAGTGACCATGCTTTCAGTGTAAAACAGCGACTTTGCGGTGTATTTTCGTATTGTTTGTAGGGTTGTATTCTCGTTTTTTTGGTTTCATTTGATAGAATGAAAGATATATTACAGAAATTGATATAATTTTGATTCATTTCACGCCAGAAAGTACCTTAAAATTGAGCTCAAGGTAGCGGAAATGTTCGATTTTTGCCGATGTTCAAGAGTAAACAAATGACGTCACCATCCAATGAGTGTCCAACTGGCCAGTCTAATATGCAGTCACGAATGGGTTAACATTATTTATACAATTATTACAATAATGCAGTACTCTGCATAAAAGTAAATCTTCTGTTTTTTGTGTGAATAAAAATTCAAACTGCATAACATAAGAGGGGTCTGAAGATGTGACTAATGAACAGAGAGAATGTTATTTTAGTGCTAGGAATGTTTGCACTGTTTATTTTGGACTCTTATTTTGAAATTGGCATCTCTTGAAATTTACAGTGGACCCCTGCTATTCGAACGGCTCGGCAGTCGAACAAATCGTCATTAGTACAAAAAATTTGATATCGTCATGCGAACAAATTATCGTGAGTCGAACGAATACGTTCGTGACCTGTCTGCCCAGGCGCTTGGGTGCCTCACCGCGCAGGCGTGGAGAGCCAGTCCCGCGTTGTTTACACTCGAGAGAACAATACCCTGCACGCTTCTCCAGACATTTCACACTTAATTATAATTTTTTGGAGTTTGTTCATTAAGTGCGACTGTGAAATAAGCTACCATGGGTCCCAAGAAAGTTCCTAGTGGTACCCCTGGGCTGATAAAAGTGAGAAACACCGTAGAAATGAAGAAGGAAATAATACAAAAATACGAGTGGTGTGCGATTGTGTGATCTTGCCAGGATATATGGTAAAAACAGGTCAACTATCGCTTCTATCCTGCTTAAGAAGGAAGAAATTAAGCAAGCTGATGTTGCAAAAGGTGTTACTGTGCGAGCCAAAAATAGACCACAAATAATCGAAGAGATTGAGAAGTTGTTGCTGGTGTGGATCAAGGATAAAGAGTTAGCGGGTGATAGTGTGTCTGAGTCAATTATTTGTGAAAAGGCAAGGAACTTGCATGCCGATCTTTTAAAGAAAATGCCTGCAACCAGTGCTGATTGTAATGGTAGTGAATTTAAAGCCAGCAAAGGCTGGTTTGAGAGATTTAAAAATCGTAGTGGCATACATAATGTGGTAAGGCATGGTGAGGCTGCCAGTTCAGACAAACATGCAGTTGAAAAATTCATAAACGAGTTTCAGGACTACATAAAGA